>LSRZ01000075.1:10568-37816 GCA_001625125.1 Haemoproteus tartakovskyi | reverse complement strand
CAACAATATATAAACAAAAGAAAGAAAGTAGAAATAGAAATTGAGTAAAAATTTGAAAAAAACAAAAATGAAAAAGAAAACTACCAGTGATCAAAACATAGAGGTAAAAAAAATGGAGAAAGAAACAACAGATAGAAAAAAAACGAGAAAATAAAAAAAAATGAAAAGGAAAAAACATCAGAAATAAGGAGAAAGAATAAGCAAACAAATGGTGTCGTCGTGAAAAAAAGTGATGCTTTTAAATTAAAGAAAGATAAGAAGAAAAATGTTTTGGAAAAGAGAGTGGTTAACGGAAAAAACAGGAAAAACGAGCAAGAACGGTTAAGCAAACATATATCAAAGGATAAGAACAAATATAAAAAACTAATGAATAAAGATGGTGAACACTATACAAAAATGATGAAAACAATAAGACGTTCAAATGGGAACATAGAACAATCAAAAGGGGGTAAGAGACAATATAGGGATAACCATTCAGGTCCGAAAGTTTTAGGACATAAACGAAAGTTTTCGGAAACCAATCAAACACTACCAGATAATGATGCTCGTTTCAAAGAAGAATGTGAAGAGATTATGCAGAATGAAAATTTGTCACAATCGAAAAAGAGAAAATTAATAAAAGAATTAAAAAAAAGAAATATGAAAAAGAACTATGATTTTAATAAGCAATTAAAATATTTATTAAATAAATTATCTCAATCAAAAGAGAAAAGTGTAAAGGAAAAACATGCGGAGGAATTGCTTCGTCTTTTAAAAACATGTGACATTGTAAAATATAGTAGAACGAATTTAGGATTTCATGTTATAAATTCTTTAAATATTAATGCTGGGGAAATTTTACAAAAGAAGTTTGGAAATGCATTTTTAGAGAATATGAAAGAATGTTGTAGTAACGTGTATATGTCATTAACTTTTCAAAGTTTTTATAAATATGGAAATAAAGAATTAAAAACAGAAATGGAAAAATGGCTTTTCGAAAATTCCCAATCGTTGTTTACTAAATTTGGTTCAAGACTGTGGAATGTGATTTTTAAAATGGCAAATAAAAAGTTGCAAGGAAAAATGGTAAATTCTTTATTAATTCCTAAAACAAAAGAATTCAAAAAATTAGATCCTACAATTCTGAACCGAACCACTGCAGATTTATATAAGGATTTAAATGACACATATAAAGAAAAGGTAAAAACGAGAATTATGGATTTGTTAGACACAGCAGTAAACAAAGAGTTATTATATAATAGTGTTATTCATCAACTGATCAGTTTCGCATGTACGATTTCAAATGATAGTGAATTAACAAATTTGATGGATATTATTCATGAAGGATGTGAATATTTAATTACATCGGAGGCAGGAAATAAAGCCTTAATATTATTATTAGGATTTAGTACTAATAAACAGAAAAAAAGTTTTTTAAAAATTGTTAAAACGAATATTGTAGATTTATGTAAAAATTGTATTAATTATTTATTAATTATTAGATTGCTAAAAATAACAGATGATACCAAAGTTTTAAACCAGTTGGTTGTTAAAAAGATTACAGAAAACATGGAAGATGTGCTTAATAACGAATACGGATATTATGTAATCATGTCTTTTTTTTATAATTTTCATGAAAAAAACAAAGATGCATCACTTCCTGAAGTATATAAAGAAGTGATTTATGCCGCTGCTCCAAAAAGCGTAAAAGATCCTGCAAAAAGAAAAAATGAAATTTTAGAATTTGTTGTAAAGAGTTTGACCGATATTTTTAAAGATCCAGATAAAATAAGTAATTATATAAAACAAAAAAAATATGTATTTTTGATTCTCGAATATTTATTAAATACAGAATGTAATGTTGTGTTGGGAAATTTGCTCACCATTTTTTTACAACTTGCTCCTTCTTTTATGGAAAAAACAAATATAGAAAATTCAACAGCTTCTACAGAAATGGAAGAAAAAAAAAAAAAAAGGGAGAAAAAGAAGAAACATAATACGGTTAAATTGCTTTCAGAACAAGATGAAATAAACTATAAAGTATCGAATATTTGTTTATTGTTTCGTAAATTGATAAAAGAAGATACTGTTGATTTTTTTAAGAAACTCGTCAATGAAAAAACATTATATAGTATTTTATGTGAATTTTTTCTTTCTAATTTAAAAATGGTATTAAGTACGAGATTGATTTGTTTTTTTTCAAGTTTATTAAATTATGTGAAGCAAAATGATAATAGTTTATTTAAAAATATTATTAAACAAGCGAAAAAAGAAGATACTACTAAAATATACAATGATTTGAAAAAAAGAAACATTTCTGTTAAAAAATTAGAAGAATATATGCAATTGTTAGAATAAAAAGCTGTTTTTCAAAATTTTTTCAGATCTCTTATATATATCATATATGTATCTTATATGTATCATATATGTATTTTATATATATCATATATGTATTTTATATGTATCATATATGTATATTATATGTCTTTTATATATATATATATTTTTTTATTATAATCTTAATTTTCCATTGTCTATTTTTCTGTGTATCCATTATTAATATAAATTTTTTGTATACTCGTATATAGATGTGTGTATGTGTGTGAAGTGTCATTCCATTACTTATAAATAGTGTTATATAATACAGTATATATATATATATATCTATTTTAATCGTTTAAGTGTAATTAATAAATGCACCAAATGGTGTTTCCTTGAACATAACGGTTTATTTATTGTTTCATAACACAAACGCTTTTTTCTTTTTTAAATTTGGATTGAATAAGTAAAAGGGACTAGCCATCATTATTACACGTATTGTTTCATCCTCATTATATGGTTTATTTATTTTTTTCATTTTTTTTTTTTTTTCATTTTTTTTTTTTTCATTTGTTTTTCTATACTTTATTCTTTTGAAATATATATTTTCATTAGGATGGTTCAACTTAACTTGGTACAATTCATTATGGTTTGGTTTTTACACCAGTGCCATATTTTGAAAATATTTTTTATTCACATTCATAATAACTGAACTAGATTGAACTAGATTGAACTAGATTAAACTATATTGAACTAAATTGAATTAGATTAAACTATATTGAACTAGATTAAACTAAATTGAACTAGATTAAACTAAATTGAACTAGATTAAACTAAATTGAATTAAATTGAACTACATGATATCATTTTAAGAAATGAACGACAAACCCTTGCTTAATCGCTAATCATTATTTAAGTCGAAAGTGTCAAAGCTAAATAGTGAAGCACAGAACGGAGAGGCGGCATTTTCATGTCAAAGTACAAAAAAGGAAAAACAACTGAGAAGGAAGAAGGAAGAAGGGAAATAGAAAAACATTTGTGATTTGTTTCTTTTCCGTGTCTTTAAAACCACAAGGTGTATGAGTCTATGAATGTTCATTATCACATTAACATAAAAGTTATCACTAATTTCCATATTAAGTAAAATATTTATTAAACAAACAATCCTTTGTAATATTTCGAAACGATAGCTTTTTATAAATATATATATAATATATATGCTTGTTTTCTTGCTTGCTTATATGTATATGTACACCGACATAAATTAAGAAATGGTATTACATTTGAACACGAGTTTCTTAAGAAACGTCTTCTTATTTTTAGATTTAATAAAAATGCATTTATAAAAGTGTTATTCATATTTAAAAACATAACTACTTTTATTATTATTATTAATTTTATATAACGATAGTATCATGTTGTTATTCGAATTTTGAAAGCATTTAATTTAAAAAAATACACTTGTATGATAACCTAAAGTGTTCGTTTTCTACCCTTTTTGCATTTTGGAGAACATTTCCTTTGAATGTACATAAAACATAATCTTTGACATTTTCTAAATCTTCTTTAACTTAATATATTATATTATAATGAAATTTATTTTTCCTCTATGGAAAATGGCTGATTTTTTTTTTCTATTAATATAGCTAATTCTCACAGTTTCCTTTCTTCACATCCCCTGTTTCATTATCTGTATTATGTTCTTTATATTTAAAAAATATCAATGCGTTTCATAGTTGATAATTATTTCTCTAATCTCTTCTCGGTAGCAGGCGTATTCACTGACCAATACAGTCACAAGAATACAACATATAAAATTGAAGTACCATGCCCAAGATACTGGAAATCCGGAAACACAGGCGGAAAGAATAAAATGTATTAGATTATATGACAGTACATAATCTAAACATTTTTTTGCTCTTCGGACGATAAACTTTACAAAAAAGGCCATTATAAACGAAATGACAAAATTTATAAAAAAGAGGTAAAATAAGGCTTCATCATTTCCATTAAAGAAAGGTCTTGTATTGAAAACGTAAGAGATATTTCTGGAAAAATTCATAAAAGAATGAAAAACAAAAATAATAAAACTACATAGTGTATAATATAAAGATTGTAAACATATCATCTGCCATATAATATATTTGGTAACTTTATTCTTCGGAGAGTTGGAAGGAAATGTTCCCTCAATAGGTTGAAGGGACTGTGGAGAAAATTTCATATTTTCTATTAGTTACAGAAGAAATAAACGTGCTTGGTGTGCTCTTCTTATCTGTTATATATGTATTGGTTCCATTTGAGTATTTCTTATGTTTGCTAACATCAAAAAGTACTACTGTATAGTTTCACCGAAAGTTGAAAATACCACCGTAGAAAGGAATCAAAAAAAAAAAAAAAAAAAAAAATAAAGTTTGACAACAAAATTTGTACATTAAGGTTAAAATAACATATAAGCATACATCTGCATCGAAACAGCACATGGGTTGTAATGTAAATGAAGACACTATGCCCTCGGATATAATATTTAATCTGTTATCAACAGATGTATTATTTAAAATGTGATAAAATATTTTTGCAAGAAAAAAAAAAAAAAAAAATAAAAAGAAAATGTGCAAAATTATTATATAAAAAAATGGTACTTTTACAACATTCTATATCCTATATTAATATTTATATAATATGGTACATCTCTTTTTTAAGGGCACATTTTTTATAATCATATTTTGTTTCTTGTTTTTTTTTTTTTTTAAACAGGTCTAAAATTTGCCTATTATTATAATTCCCTTTTTAGTAACTTAGTGAACTATGGAAATACCTACATGCTTAATATTATTTTAACTATCTATATATGTTTTTATCATTTTTATTTTTCAATTTTTTTATTTTATTTTTATTTTTTATTATATTTGATCTGTTTATTTTTTTTTCCCCTCCAATAGTGAAATCAATAATTATGAAAGTACAAATGTATGTACAAATATTTAGTTATGATAAAATATGGAGAGAAAAAAAAATTACATAGAAGATATTGTAATGAACAAATGGGGGAATCGAAATAGGAAATAAAAGTGGACTTAATGTATTAAAGGGTTGTTATTTTTTCTGTTACGACCTTTTTTTTTTTTTTTTTTGCTGTTTCCATAATATAATTTGTATTAATAGAATAAACTAAAACCTGTTATGAAACGGTAAGAAGTTTGCTAAGTGAAATGTTAAGTACTAATTTGAAATATTATATCTGTTCCATTCTTTTTATTTTACTTTTAATATTTTAAAAAATAGAAATTAAAAAAAATAGAAAAAAATAAATGAATAAATAAATAAATAAATAAATAAAGGAATATATAAATAATAAAATGTTTCTATGTTTTATATATGTGGAACGAAAGGAGCATATCAGATTTTGTATCCACAACATCACATATAATATGCATAATAATATAAAATATGATACTTTTTTGATTTGTGAGTGAATAAATAAATGATATGATATTATCATTTCAACCGTTTTCGTACATAAAAAAATTAATTTTGTAAGATTCTATTATATAATAATACCTGTAACTAATGAATCTTTTAATCAAGTGTATAAATTGTGTATGGGATAAGGTAGAACTCTATAAAAAATAGTGTAAGACAAAAAAAAAACAAAACAAATAGTGATACAAAAGAATAAAATAAAAAAAAGAATATTTCATGCAAATACTGTTAACACATTTAATATTTTTATGTTAATTATGTGAAATGATGAAATGCTTATATTCTATGTATAATTCTTTAATTACGAAATATAAAAATTTAGAAATGTATAAGAATCATTTATAGTTTAACATTTTTTTTTTTTCACTCTACAATGTTCAATATATCCCTTTATGGAAAACGGGATCAATGATTTGAACAGATTCATCTTAATTTTAAATTTCAAAAGTATCAGAATATATTCTTTTTTCTTGATGTGTAATTATGCCTGATTTTTTGTTTATCTGTTTGTTTATGTGTATGTTTATCTGTTTGTGTATGTGTCTGTTTATCTGTCTGTTTATATGTCCGTCAAAAAAAAGAAGTCCTGTTTTATTTTACCCCTTGTCCCAAGAACAAGAACTAGAAAGAAAAAGGGATTAAGTAAAAGATAGCATGTCAAAATTTCAAAAATAAGAAAATCACGATCTTGCATGATAATAAGAACGAAAGAAAATATTAAAGATTCAATAAAATGGAAGAACAGAATTTTTTTTTTATAAGGTCGCTTTAGTGTACCATGGATTTAATAATACAAAATTAAATGTAACATGTAAATATAAAAATTTCTTAAAGATTAAGTAGAATTTAATTGTTTATTTTGTTTTATTTTATTACTTGAAAAATTTTTAATTATTACAATATGTTTTATACATGTAATATTATTTATGTTATGAAAACCCTTTTTTTTTTTTTTTTTTTCATTTATAAAAACAACGACAGTCAACATCATTTATGTCTAGGTTTACACACTTAATCATCTATACTTCTACACATTTTTTCTGAAAAAAATAAGATGAACAAAAAAAAGAAAAAAGAAAAAAAAGCTAAGTCTTCAGATAAATTAAATATTCAATTATTTTGTGCATATAAGAGCACGTATAATAAAAAATAAAAAGCTTCATCGAAAGAAATATAAGCCTATAGATGTCACATTCCTTTTCTTTTTTTTGTTTTTACATTTTTATATTATGATATCGTAATAATATTAATAATAATAATATTATTAATGATGATGATTGTTTTTTTCTATTGTTTTAATTATTCCACTCCTCATTTTCCTTTTGATCGTTATATTTCTTCTTTACCTACTATTATTAGTGAAGTAAAATAACGTAAACCATAAACTCACTTCAAAGCACATTTGCTTAATGTCCTATGTTCTAATTCATTCGTATGTATATGAAATCAAACTTCTTGTGAAGAGCTCCTCTGTATTTTTCTTATAAAAAAGAAACTGTTGGGTTTTGAAATACATATATAAGTAGATCCCTTAATGATAAGAACACAGGAAAGATACAGTTTTAGTTTTCGTTTCAATAATAGAATTTTCTTCCTTTTTTACTTTTTTTCTAATTAATTAAATTTTTCTGTTTAAAATACTGTTAAATAATAATTAAACAAAAGTTTGTACGTGGTCAATGAATTGCACAACTGCTTCCCTGTTATTTTAATGAAGCATCTGAATTGTAAATACACTATACAAGTAACATAGTTTAATACTAAATAAAACCCGGTTTCTTATATATATACTTCCGCTTTGTCTTGTCCTGTTTCTTTTCTTTTCTTTACTTTTCTAATTTTGTTTTGTACCTTTTCTCATTTTTTTCAGTTCCTTTTTTTTTTTTTTTATCTATCCCTTTTTTTATTTTAATTTGTTCCCTTTTTTTTTTTTTTTTTTTTTAAATTTTTTTTTTTTTTTCGTGGCTTGTTATCTACACAACGAATGTTGTAGAATTGTGCACACGTACTACTTTTAAACTATTCCTTCCCCCCCTTCTCTAACAAAAAAAAAAAAAAAAAAAAAATTCTTATCAAATAAGAAATAGCAAATTGAATAAAGAAGTGAAAAATATGATATATTTCATAATTTTTCTGCGGTTAATTATATTTACATAATTTATATTATTACTTCAAATTTATTATATATTACAGTAGTTTTTTTTTGTTTTTCTATATTTGTTTCATTTCCATTCTTTTCCATTTCGGATTGTCTTTTATTATAATTTTTCTCTGTGAATGCTTCTGCAGAAGAATCACAAGTAGTGTTTCTATAAAACAGATTTTCTATTTTATCTTAAATATTGCAACCATTTATTTTTTAATTTTTGTTTTATTTTGTTTTTTCGTTTTTTCTTAAAAATATAATTATTTTAAAATTTGTCATATGTCTTTGCTTCTAGTTAAATTAAAGCCATAATTTTTAAAGAATTCAAAAAAAAAAAAAAAATATAAAAGTAAGTTGACAAAAGGAACTTGATATGCATCTAGAAATAAATAGAAGTATATTAATATCGTATTGTACCATACTCATTGATGTTATATATAACTCACCGTTTTGTACACTTTACATAAATTTATAAATATGTGAATAATGAAGAATTGTGTTTTTATTTATTTTTGGCAACAGATAAAGTTCCACGGGTAAGGGAACTAACTGTGGAATAAATTAATTAACTAACGGTTCTTTTCTTTTCTTTTCTTTTTTTACCTTCTCTTCTACCTTCTCTTTTACCTTCTCTTTTACCTTCTCTGTTTTTTTTTTTACATATGATTTATAAGTGTAATGTTTCCTTTGATTTATTTCAAAAAATATTTTATCAATTAATATTTCTTTCTTTTCCTTTATTATTTTTTTTTTTTTTTTTTATAGTTTCTCATTAAGTACCTTTTCTTAAACTCTTTTTTCATTGATATTAATTCTGTTTTTTCAGAATCCGTTGCTCGCGTTCAAACACGTTCTAAAACGAACCACATTTTATTAATTGGGGTTTTCCAAAGAGCATCAGTTCTTTTATCAGATAATTTGTCTGTGTGTCACAACTTATTTGACTTAATCTATTTTACACAACAGATCTTTTTTGTAGTTCTCCCCTTCCGCAACTGAAGGATGCACTTGAAGGGAGACCAATATATTTTTATTAATTCTAAAAAACATTCTAACCTAACCCTTTTGAACTGACTGACTTACAGATTGACTTACAGATTGATTAAGAATAGCAGCTGAAAAGAAGCAACCCATATATGTAAGAAAACTGAGTAAACTGAGAAAAGTAAAACATTTGAAAAAGAAGCAAATAATGTCCTTAAATTATAACTACAACAATAATCACAAGTATTCTTTATTTTTTTTTTTTTAATTTTTATCATTTTTTTATAATTTGTTATAATTTTTTTTGTCATTTTTTGTAGTACCCTCAACAATTCCCTATTTTTATTTCTTCCCCTCTATTTTGTACGAACGTAACGAAATTGCAGTTGCAATCCTGAAAACAGTTACATATTATCTATAATAACATTAATAATAATAATACTAGTAGGAGTAGCAATAGTATTAATATTAGTATTAGTAGTAGTAATAATCTAATATTGTCCCCTTTAGCATAAGTGAATTAATCTACTCCTCTACGTTAAGAGTTTGACTAATTTCAAGAACAATGGAGAACCGAAAGTGTAACACTATTTTCAAAGGGTGCTGTAATAATGAAGATGCTAGGTCTAATGAAAACGAAAAATTTGAAAGAGAAAGTATGTCCCATCAAAGCAGAGGGGCAGCAGGTTCAGCAGAGAATATGCGTTCCCAACAAAGCATAGCTGTAAATTATCCGACTTATAATGGTACAGTTGAAAACCAGAATTTTAGCGAGACTATAATAAATAGGGGATATGAGAATAACCAGGATGCTGAACCATATGGTGAACCATATACTGAACAGTACAATATTGAAGGTAACGAACAATATGTAGATGAAGGCGTTAACAGTTATGTAGAGAAACAGCTGCAAGCAGGTGATCATACTAATGCACAGAGAGTTCAAAGTTACACACAAGCCCAAGGAGGACACTATGAACAGAATTATTATAATTCGAATTATGTACAACATTTTGATGAGAACTATGTACAACCACAAGTAGAGAGTGAAATACAGAATTATATGAATATGTACAAAGAACAATATGGAAATACCGTTCCTACTATTAACATAAAAGGAGACCAACCTGTGTTCAACGTTCCTGTGTATCAAGATAAATATGTAAGAGACCGAATTGTGGAAGTTCCGAACTATGAAGTTCAAGATGTGATACAACCAAAAATATATACTCAAGAAACAAGACATGATGTACCTACTATTGAATTAATATATAAAGAGAAGAAAATAGAACTTCCAAAACATAAGATTGTTGAAAAACCAGTAGAAGTAGATGTGCCCATTGGGTATGCTCCCATTTACGCTCCCAAATGGGATGTAAGAGAAGTACCAAGACCAGTCCCTAAATATGAAGGAGAACAGAAGATAATTGAAGTAGATGTACCTCAAATTAAATATATTGATAAATATGTGGAAAAGGAAATTGTCGTTGATGTGAAAGAAAAGATAATTCCTAAAGTGACCGAAATCGAAAAATCAGTTGATGTAATAAAATATGAATGGAAGGAAGAATATCAAGATGTACCTGTATATAAATATGTACCCAAAATTGATGTAGAATTGGATTGTCCACCTCCATTAATTGTACCTTATCCTGATGCTCAATTTCAAAACACTACTTATGTTGTTAATCCAAACCAGTCAGCTTCTGACATTCCTCCTGATGTTCTTCTAAAAAATTTGAACATGCCTAAATTTTCTAATGCTCATGTAAATGAAACTATGAAGAAAACGTTATTAGAAATAGCAAGATCTAGTAGTCCTCCAAAAAAAGAAAAGAAAGACACGAAAAGTTGGTTTTTTTGGAAAAATAGAAAGAACAACGATAACAAATCTGCTGCTACTAACTCTATGAATGAGATTGATCCCGAAACTGGATATCCTAAAGGAATGCCAAAAGACTTTGCTCATTTTTTTAGAAGAGATTTAAGTACAGTTGAAAAACAGATGGGAGAAACAGGTGACAGAAAAGGAAATGGGGGAATAGGAAGCTCTAGTAGTAAGAATATGGACCACTTTGATAAAAGTCCTGTTAATCCAACTGTTGAATATTTAGGAAAAATAGATAAACCTCCAGTTGACGGAGGAAAATTAGATGGTATTTCATTTAAATTACATGCAATTGAAGTTCATCAATTTATTCCTGTTCCATCTTTACCCAAACCAAGATTTCTTGATTTAGTTCCCCCTGAGAAAATTGAAAATAACGACATTTCTGGAATGGAAAATGTATTCGGTTCAGTTCCAGAAGGATGGGTTGATCCAAACATTACAGGCTTCATTGCACCAATGATGCATGATGTGCTACAAGGAAATATGCAGACCAAAACTCTTCTCAATAAATTGAGTATTGGAAATATCTCTCATAAAAAATCGTCATTTGCTGTTTTTTCACCCGAACAACAGAATTCTTTTCAACAAGAACCTACTCAGGAAAATTTTGACGGTAATAACAATATGAACTACAATTACCAATCATCTGAATTTCAGAGTTTTCAAAGAAACGATGCTTCTTGTGAAATACCCAATTGAACTTGCTCACAAAACACACACATAAAAAAAAACGTTTAAAAAAGAAGATTACAAAATGAAGACTGAAGGAGATAAGAAACGGCTGTATTCAACAACAGTAACCAAAGTGGTGGTCAAAGTAAAGATGTTGAAATTTTAAAGATTTAATAAGATGCAAAAGAAAAATAGAAAAAAATTTAACTAGAGAATAGAGATATGAATAAAAGTCACCAACTGATGAACATACTGATCCTTTACAGAGGTCATATTTATTAAATGTTTCTGAGATGTTCATTAGATTCAATTTGTAAAATATATTTACATATATATCTTCTACATATTTATATATATATATATATATGCATATATATTTCTACAAATACAAATTAACTCAACTACCTTTATGACTATATATTTATCTGAAAAAATAATATACTTCGATGTATCTATACATTTATACACATATATATATATACATACACATGTTTATATCCAAGTTCATTTTATATGTCCTAGACTGATGCTCAAATGTATTATTTTTTTTTAATCGCCAACAATTTTTGCAGCACATATCATACTTAATCTATAATATCGCTGTCCTTATAGATAATAAATATATAGTTGTTTATTTTTTGTTATAAACTCTTCAAAGATATTCTGAAACATTCTAAAGTACTATTAAACATCATTTTTTTTTTCTTTTGACAAACATTTTTTTTTTTTTCTATGAACTTTAATTATTCGTGAATAATTCATTTTTTTTTTTTGTGCAACTTTTTTTTTTTTTGTGGATTTTTATCTATTTTCTATTATAAATATGCAAAACAATTAAAAAGTATCCATAAAAAAAATATATATAATACACTTATATATGAAATGAAATGGAGACTTAAGCAACATTTCGTTGTTTAATTTTTCGTTGTCGTTCTTAGCCCTTTAAAACACTCTTCCCAAAGTACATAATTATTCTTCAAACAATTAATTGTACATGTCTTGTGGGTGCTTTTTTTTTTATTGTTGTCTTCTTTTCTTTTTCTTGTTTTTCACTTTTTTTTTTTTTTTTTTGTTTTTTATGGGGGGAGGGGGGTAGTTTTTTTTTCTTATGTTAACCTTTTCATTATTTGTTTGTTCTTATAAAGCAACAAGAATAATGTTCCAAATTACAACTTTCTTTTACAAATGATGGAATTTTTATGACACAAAACAATCCTTCAGTTTCCTCATGGATCCCGATTAACATGAAAGTTTACATTTTTAAATTATTTAAACAAAGTTGACATCCTGTGATTAGCTGGTATTACTTGACCAATTAACGTATATGTAAAGTAAAATGTAACTTGAAATATAAAGTGAAATGCAAAATGAAATGTATATCGTTAATAGAAGTAATTAATATAATTTAAAAAAAAAAAAAAAAAAATCATTTTGTTTTTTCTGTTGTAACGTACAACCAAAATCTAACTGCAACGGACATATGTGATTTACAAATATACGTAGGAATGTGTATATATGTGTTTTGAAGTGATAAACTAAAGCTTTGAATATTCTGTATTATATTTATTTGAAACATTGTTAAAGTAAAAAAAAAAAAAAAAAAGAAAGAAAAACATGTGTTTTTTTAAAATATTTTATGTTGTGAGTTTACATTAGAGACACATGGTATCACATAACATCATGCCACATCAAATGGAGTTTGTCCATTAGTGAAACATAAGTATGTGTAGGATAGAAAAAGAAAAAATGGAAAGGAAAAGAAAAAAATGAAAAAAATAGGGCAGGATACATTTCAGAATGTATCGTAGTTTTTCTGGTTGTTTCATCTTTATTTCATTTTAGTATTAGCATTAGTCGAGTTTCTGTATTTTTTTTTTTTTTTTTTTATAATTGATTCTGCTGAGAATATGGTTCCTTAAACACCAGAATTTTATATATTTTAAATATTGGTTTTTAAGTATCAGGTTTAATATATTTTATATTAACGATTTTATATTTCAAATTTTCAACATTTCTAATTTTCAACATTTCCATTTTTCAACATTTCTAATTTTCAACATTTCTATTTTTGTACATTTCATTTTCATTTTATTATGTTTGCAAATTTAAATTTAAGTGTTTCGTCTGATGATGAAGCGAAGGAGGCAATATTTAAAGCAGTGAGTGCAGGATATAATATAATAGCTATAAGTAGAACTTTCAAATGTGATGAAAAGTTTCCTTCTTGTATAACATGGAAAATTTTAAATTGTGAAAGATATGAAACATGTGAAACATATAAAACATGTGAAAGATATAAAACAAATGGGATATATAAAACCAATGGAAATAATGAGTGTATATTTGATAATAATAAGAAAAAAAAAATTATTTTTTAGACATTATAGAAAAAAAAGAACAATTTGAAGAAACCCTATTAAAAATAAATAAGAAGATAAAAAAAAATGTAGTTGTAGTAAATAAAGCTAATTGTTTTTGTGCTACAAATGTATGTGGTGATTTTTTATATCATGATATTCGTAATAATTGGAACAAACAAGAAGAAGATGAAAAAGAAGAAGATCAAAATAAAAATAAGATTATAGACAATGTGTTAAAACTATTATCAAATTCCAATACATATACCAATTCTAACACCAATATTAATATGCATACCAATATGAATATCCATACCAATATAAATACCAATACTAATACCAATTTTGATTGTAATTATTTTCTTTCTCCTAATAATAATATATATATATTAAATAGAATTAATATAAACTATGAAGATATTATAAATGAAAACAATATGCATATATTTTCAAAATGTGATTATGATTTAATAGCAATAAAAGTTTCAACATTAGATGAATTACGTTATACATTAAAAAATTTTAATTGTGATATTATTTCTATATATAGTGTTCCTCATGTGAAAAAAATGAAAAAGGCAGATATAAGGTTAATAAGAGAATCAGGAGTATATATTGAAATACCTTTATTTAATATATATACAGGAAATGATATATATTATAAGAATGATAACACAGCAAAACATGTTCAATATTGTTTATGTAAATTTCCATTAGATCGAATTCTTTTTACTTGTGAAGATTCTTATAAAAATCGTATAACTGATCCATTTACATTGTCAAGAATATTTTGTATTTTTCAACATAATATACCTTATGAACGTTTAATAAAATGTATAACACATAATCCAATTAATTGTTTACATAGAGCTTCAGTTCGAAGGTTTTCTAGTATTGCGTTCTTTGCTAAAGCAACATAAACTTTTTTTATTTTTTTTATTTTTTTTTTTTTTTTGAAAGGGTTATTATAATATACTGATAAAAAAAAATTATATATATTTTTTTTGTTGTTATTGTAGTTAAATAGCTATATAGATATAGCTATATAAATATTACATTATTAAGTTATTAACTTATCAAGTTAGTCTTTGTTATATAAATTTTTTTTATTTTTTTATTTTTTGTTATATGTGGTGAATGTATGGTAGAAATTAGGTTATTGTCTGTTTTTAAAATAAAATAAAATAAAATAAAAAGATGGAAAAGTGACTTATTTTTTTGGATTTAGATAAATAAAATGATGATCCCCTTTCCCCTAATGAAACAACTTGTAACAAAATTAAGAGTATAAGTATTAGAGCTAAATGAAATAGATTAAATCTTCAGTTATCATGTTTTGATGTTTTGATGTTTTCAATTTTTTATTTCTTTATTTATTACATATTCTTTTATCTTCTTGTCTCATTACCTTCATTTTTTTTTTTCCATCGACTTTTCTTTTGTAAAGGAAACATTTTTATTTACAAAAGAGAAAAAACACATTAATAAAGATAATATATTAGATATAATAAAGCTAGGTAATTTATGTATATCTTAAGAGATAATATATTTATATATAGATGTAGATGTAGTGACATATATTTATAAATGACATTGAAGTTATAGAAAAATAAATAAAAATGCTTGAATGTTTGGTTGTATGATAAGTTGAATGTCCAGTTGAATGTCCAATTGAATGTCCAATTGAATGTCCAGTTGAATGCTCAGAAGTAGATATTTACAATCATATAGACAAACACAGTCCATATATACTTGTATTTAAGTTCAATGTATAATAAACTTTTAGAAATTAATAATTCGGAATTTGTTAAGAAATAGGTTATGTAAACAAAAAAATAAAACAAAAAAAAAGATGAAAGATATTCATTGGACATTATATTATTTATTATTTTTTAATTTTTTTAATTCAAATAATAAACGTTATAAGATGATGTAAAAAAAAACAAAAAACAAAAAATAGGTATATATGTATATAGAAATATCTTTCTTCAATTTCATTTGTTTCTTTTATTTATATTTCTTTCATTTATACTTCTTGCAAATATAATTCCATTTTTACTTTCATTTTCGATTATATTTTCGATTAAACTTTTGTTTTTCCTTCTTCCTCCATCTCACATAGTTGCACTTATTGTTATCGTTATTCTTTTCGTTATCATAATTATTATTATTATTTTTATTTTTGTTGTTGTTTTTGTTATTGTTGTGGATATTTTTTATTGATATCAGATTTACTTAAAGAGAATATTTATCATCTTATATACTTAAATTAACAACAGAAAAATAGTTAACTAAAAAAAAAAAAAAATTAATAATAATAATAAAGGGTTGTAATGTGTTGTGAAACAAAAAGAAGGGACTTGTTTTGTTAGACAAATAAAATAGAAAATTCAAAGAGAACTCAAAGAAAGAACAAGAAGAGAACATAAAAGAAGGAAGGAATTAAAAAAAAAGAAAAAGAAAAAGAAAAAAATTCAGAAAGAAATCAAAGAGAATAAAAGTAAATAAAA
The DNA here is from genome assembly GCA_001625125.1 of Haemoproteus tartakovskyi. NCBI lineage: Eukaryota > Apicomplexa > Aconoidasida > Haemosporida > Haemoproteidae > Haemoproteus > Haemoproteus tartakovskyi. The sequence continues at coordinate 21,478 of LSRZ01000075.1, read as the reverse complement.
ATAAATGGAGGAAACTTGATAAAATGAGAAAAAATGTGGAAAAAATGGAATGGGTATTACAATAGGGAAATATTACTGAACGTTTCAAAAAAAAAACAAACAGAATTTTCAATTTCCACATGTACCTTTGTCAAAACAAACGAAAACAAACGAAAACAAACATCACAGATCTGTTCTACATTTTCTAATTACTTAGTTATACTTATTTATTTATACTTAGTTATACTTATTTATTTATACTTAGTTATACTTATTTAGTTATACTTAATTTTAATTATTTATTTATACTTATTTAGTTCTAATTATTTAAACCCAATTACTTAACTCCTATCAATGAGCCCCTACCTGCCCCATCAATTGTAGAATTAAACATTGAAATGGCACATAAAAGATAATTAAAATAAAGATAAAATAAAAATAATATAAAATAAATATATTCGTAGATAAATTCTGCCTATATTAATAATAAAATAAAAATAAATAATAATAATAATAATAAAATAAAAAAATAAGTACTACATAAATATTTATATCTATATCTACTTATGTATATATATATATACATTTATGTATGTATATATCTAAATAAACATACATTGTTTTTTAAGTCATTAATCTATGTACCCTTATTTCATTTGAAAGGACCTTGTAAAAAAATTAAAAATAAATCAGAAAAATAAATTGGTTGTACTAATTCCAATATTTTAAAAATGGTTTTGTGAAATAAAATTTTATATTTTTCATAGGCATAGTTTTTATAATTTCTTATTACATTTCATATTATATTATTTTGGTAAAAAAAAAAAAAAGGTTGTCACAAAAAATAATTGTTATTACATCTAGTTTTTTTTTTTTTTTTTTTTTGGTACTTACAACTTTCATGCCTCATCTATCCTCTACCACTTATCGAAATTTTTATTATATAATACAAAAAATTTTTTATTATTCTAAAATGTTTACTTCATTAATAGTATTTTGTGTAGTAAATATATACACATGTGTGTTCGTTTGTACTTTACACATTTATATCGATATCGACATCTGTGTATGTTTATTTTAAAAGAAAAGTTCAAAAAACAAGAAGATATCATTTATATTATGAATAAGATTTTGTATAGTTATAATTTAATTGTATTTTATTTTATGTTTCTAAATAGGAAGTTTCATGTATGTAATGCTTTTGATATTCATACTTTTGATTTTTGTGTTTATTATAAAATAAAAGTTGAAATTTTTGTAAAGATTAAAATTTTTGAAAAGATTAAAATTTAATTTTTTGAAAAGATTGAAAAAGATTGAAAAAGATTGAAAAAAATTGAAAAGGTTTCATTTGTGTATACATAAATATACAGATCGTTGTATTATTTTTTCAACACTATAAGATTTCTTCTTGGCTTTTTTACATTACATAGGATTTCTATTCTACACATCCACATATATATGGTTAACCATATATATTTTTTTTGTATCTTTTGTTTTTATGTGGATATTTTTATTACATATAATTAGATTTTTAATGCATTGTTTTTCTATTTATATTGTATTCATTTTGAATTCATTTTGTATTTTTTTGTATTTTCCTGAATTTGTTTCTATTGTTTCTATTGATTGTATTTGTTTCTATTGTTTCTATTGATTGTATTTGTTTCTATTGTTTCTATTGATTGTATTTGTTTCTATTGTTTCTATTGATTGTATTTGTTTCTATTGTTTCTATTGATTGTATTTGTTTCTATTGTTTCTATTGATTGTATTTATTTTTTTTTCCTATTTTAACCTTTTTAACGTTATTCATTCTTTTTCTTGTCTTCAAATTTTTTTTTGTTTTTTATATTTGTTATTTCTGTTTTTTAAACAAATTATTATCGTTCTGTAGAACAAAATGAAGAATATTTTGATTTCAGACGTTTCTGAAGATAACTTTTCAATATGTTCAACCAATGTAAGAGATACTAACAAATATAAAATGGTTGAGAATCTTTGGGCTTTTCAATATTATAGACATAAGTACAATGGCATTTTGGATCAATGGAGATTGTTATCTGTTATTAATTACAACAACACTTTTTTTGTTAAGATTTTGGGTCGAGTAATGAACAGTTATGTTGAATTAAAGAAATATTATTATCATAAAAATAATATTTTATATTTTGAGAAAAGAAGAATTTATTTAAACATCACATACTCTGCGGGTTTAGATATGATATTAAATACATATAAGAAATATATTATGTGGGTATATTATATAAATGAAAGGAATGAAATGATTAAAAAGAAAATATTTAATTTTCATAATAGTATTCATAATACTACTACTATTACTACTATTACTACTACTAGTAATAATAATAACAATAATAATAATATGCTACAAATAGTTAAGATACCTCAAGAATTACAAATAAATTTATTTCCTAAAGAATTTTATTACATTATCAATATTAATATCTTTTACATCAACGTAATTCTCACTAACATCATTTCAAACATCATTTCAAAAAATATTTCAGAAAACATTTCAAACAACATAATTTTTGATAACCATTTCAATCTAATGCCAAATAAATATGTTAACATTATTTTAATTATATTAAGTACAAATGCAAATATTTTTAAGAAAAATGTAATTATTGTTTCTAATAAAAGATTATATCTAGAATATAGAATGGTGTCGAATATGAAAACAAATATTTCTGAAGAAACGAAAGTAGTTCAATCATCAACAAATAATTTAAAAGAGAATATTCAATATGAGACGATCATATTCGAAAGTGAAAATCCTATTAACAAAATACAGGTAGTAAAGTTGGAACTATTTATATTAGTAAAAAATGAACGAATTATGCATAGTAGTATAATACTTCTTAGTTTAAAAGAAAAGAAACAATATGACATAATAGAACCTTTCAAAAGAAATATTTGTATGAAAAAGACTTTGAATTTTCAACAAACTATTTTATGTATCATGTATATCTTTCAAATATGCACCATGATTTTTACTTCTGTGTTTTCAAAAGAATTCAAGGTAATTTACAAAAAAATAAAGAAGAAACTTCGGAAGATAGGAAAACGACTAAATAGAAAAAAAGAAAAAAAAAAAAGAAAATGAAGAAGAAGAAGAAGATGATGATGATGATAAAAGAAAAAAATAGTTTATGTAAATACAGATATATCAATAATAAAACTAATAATAGGACTAAAAATAACAACAATAATAATAATAATAATAATAATAATTATAATAACAATAATAATATGAAAGGAATACAACCAATGAAATTAGAATCATTAATATTTATTAGAAATGGAATTGTTAATATTATAAAATTTATGAAGCTAAAAAAAAACGCATTTGTTACTGTATCGACTCTAATTAATATCGAAATGAAAAATATGTTCATTTTTAGGATTAAGGTCATTTCTGTTATGAGTATAAAGAAAACATATATACAGTTTCCGATTCCGTTTCAGTGCTCATTTTTCTATTTATTAAGAAATAAAATAGTAAAGTATCAAAATAATATACTACGACAAAATACAAACAGAAGCATTACAAATGGAACAATGACATATGAATGTAGTGCGATTGGGTCAATACAACAAGTTCAAGTGAAATCAGTAGTAGTAGTAGTTAGACGTTTCGAAATTATTAGAAGCAGAGAATTTTTTGATCAAAGAAACAATCATTTGAGACTAGATTCAATGTTATATCAAAAACATATCAAAAAAAAGAAATATTTTTATTTTAATAAGAACCTTATTTTTGTAATGTTTACAAGTACAGAATGTATTATGTGGAGATATTGGGTTGAATACTATTTGAGAAAAAAGTCCACTGTAAAAGATAAGAATAGAAAAAAACGAAGTAATCGCAATCGGTGTATTAAAAATGGCACTGTAAAAAAAAGTATTGTGAATATTTGCGGAAATGAAATTGATGAAGCTACAAATGTAGGTACCCAACCGATGTTAAATGAAATCGATAATGCTACAAATATGATTACCAAACCAATGTTAAATGAAATCGATGAAACTACAAATATGATTACCAAACCAATGTTGAATGAAATCGATAAAGCTACAAATATGATTACTAAACCAATGTTGCTGTTTGAGACATGCAATAATACAAAATTAGAAATGAAACCTAATATGGAACAATTAAATTCAATGTCAGTTAAAACATTGGACACATTTACAGAAGGTAATGAAACAGATGTTCCTACTATAGTTCCTTTAGGAAAATCGGATGAAGATTTACATGTTGACATTAGCAATATAAGGCATATGTGCCAGATAATGAAGAATGGACATTTGTCAACATGCGTAAATGTACCAATAGAATCTGAAAAAGTGCCATTTGAATTGGATACTATGCTGGCAGGATTTGGAAACATACCTATAAATTTGGAAGTTGTACAATTAGGATTTGAAAATGTATTCGGAAATTTTGGAAATGTACCTTTAAACTTTGGCAATGTTTTTGTAGACTTTGAAAATGTTCCGGTAGACTTTGGATATGTACCAATAAATTATGAAAATGTTCCATTAGACTTCAGATATATACCTACAAATTATGAAAAGGTATCCGGAAATTTTGGAAATGTTCCAGTAGACTTTGGATATGTACCAATAAGTTATGAAAATGTTCCAGTAGACTTTAGATATATACCAACAAATTATGAACATGCAGCAGGATATTGTGAAAGTGCACCGTTAAATTTTGCCCAGGTTTCAGCAGAATTTGAAAGCATACCAACAAATTATGGAATTGTATCAAAATATTTTGAAAATATTCCAGTAGACTTTGGATATGTACCAATAAATTATGAAAATGTTCCAGTAGACTTTAGATATATACCCACAAATTATGAAAATCTATCAGGATATTGTGAAAATACACCGTTAAACTTTGCTCATGTTCCAGTAGAATTTGAAAACATATCGAAAAATTATGGGAAAATATCAAAGTGTTGTGGAAATATACCAAAAGAATTCGGAAATAAAATAGTCGGAAAAGGTCCCAAAACAATGCAAATTTCAAAAAGAAGAAGGAAAAAACTCCGAAACATGTCAAGAAATTTTGTATATGTGTTTCCAAAAGAATCATATCGTATGTCATCATGTTCGAACAAAATACAAGCAAACAAACAAGAATTAAAAGAGAGAATAAAGAAATGTACAGTTCTACATCGACATATAAGTTCATCTTTTGATACAAAAAATATAAATATAGAAGAAAAGAACTTTAGGAAAAGAAGTCGTAGCTGTCAAAAAAAAAACAAAGCAAATAATGAAGTGCAGTCCAATCAACACAATCAACCTAATCAACTCAATAGTCATTTTAATGAATCTGATTTTACAACGGAGAGAATTCAAAATGGAACGGCAGTTAAAGCAACATTAAGGAATGAGAAAAGAAATCGTACAACTGATTATGAATTCCACATGGCTGAAAAAAATGAAACTGACGATTCTCGATCGACACAAATTAAGGAACAAAGAGAAGGAGAAGTTTTAATGTCAGATATGCAAACTAATGAACATGGAACTATAACACAAATTAAAGTACCATCAGCAGAAATCATTGAACCAGAAGTATCTGTTAGTGAGAAATCTAAAATTCTTAAGGAGCCATCTGTATGTACTGTAGAGACGTTAGCATTTGTTGCTGAACCATTAGAAATTATTGAACCAGTGGAAAATAATGCAAAATCAGTAGAAATCGATGGGCCAATATCAAATGATGAGGAATTGACGAAAATTATTCAGCCTTCAGCAGAAATAATAGAACAACAAAAAGATGTTACAAAATCATCAGAAAATGTTACAAAAGTAAAAGATGCTTCAACAAAGAAAATATTTTCTGAAAACAAAGCTTGTTCAACAGATGAAGAGATTCGTAATATCTCTATAATCCGTGATAAAGATTCAGTTAATAAAACATTAGAGTGTGTCAGTAGTTTCATAACTACCGAAATAAAAAAGGGTGTGTTATCTTCTAACGAAAATTTTTCAGAGAATGAAAATTACATTGAGGAAACTTTGAAACATGATGTTCGTGAAAATATTGTATTAAATAAAAAAACTAACAATGATAGTTTATTTTGCAGTAGAAATTTTGACAAAAATGGTGAATGTGTTGAGAATATGGTACCAATATATAGAATACTGGAAGATAAATCAAGAAGTGGAACTTTTGAATACTATAACAATTGTGAACAAAATAAATTTATTGGAATTAGAAAAACATTCAACTTGATTGTAAATGAAATAACAAATAATGTATCGAATTTATCAAAAAATGAGATTTATTGTGATATATGTTCATGTAATGAAACAGAAGAGTCTTTTTACAAAACATCCAGAAAAGATACATTAGAAGATCATACAGATAATACAGATAGTTCTTATAATTTCTATGACATTCACTCATTTGATACTATAGAATACTCTACTGAATTATATAGAAAAGATATATTTATTGAAAAGGATCAATTTTCTGAAATATATAAAACTGATAGATTTAATGAAACGATGCAAAATACAACAGTTTTTAGTGTTAATAAGTATACACAACATATACCAAATGTTTATAATAATAAAAATATATATTATAATAATAAAAATATATATTATAATAATAAAAATATATATTATAATAATAAAAATATATATTATAATTATAAAAAAAAAAATAATAAGAATAGGAATAAACCACTTAAATATAATATAAAATTCAAAAACAGATCAAATAATTATAAATATTATGACTTGTATAAGCAAGAAAATGTCCCCTCATTAGGTAGTAGTTTTAAAAGTAACAAATGTAAAGTATCAAATGTGTCTAAAATATCTAAAATATCTAAAGTAATGAAAATGTCTAAAGTATATAATGTGTCAAAAAAGAAGAAGAGAAATGAAGAACTGTCACCAGGGAACAATTTTATAGGAAATACAGAATATTCGAAATCGATCTCATTTGATACAGTTAATGTAAAAAAAGAAAAAAAAGAAAAAGAACATATAACACATCATTATATCTATTTTTAGAAGAAGAATATTCAGAACATTTTTCATTATTTGACTTGTTAACATGTTTTAAAAAAGCGGAAGGAACTAAACCATTTAACGAATTTTTTAGTATCATAGATTCTTGCAGAATCCCATCATTGGAAATCTTATTATCTATATGTAACGAAAAGGAAATGAAAGGATCAGAAGATAGTGTATTTGTAAATTGGGAATATGAAGAAACTATATTTTCAGAAAGTTTAGTAAGTCATAAATATAAAGGAGAAACAAACAGACATATACAATCCAAAGTGAAAAATGAAAAAGAAATAATATATATGAAGGAAGAGCAATTAAAAAAAGATAATAAAAAAACGTCAATATACATTCAGACAGAGGTAAGGAAAGAGATAAAGACAGTTAACAAAAAAACAATAGAAGATGAAGAACAACCGGAACAAGAAAATATTATGCATTTTCAAACTATTAAACAAGATGATTCAAATAAAAAAGTTACTATGAAACACACAAATGTGGGAAGTCAACTTAACGTTTTAGTAGATGAACATAAATTAGATGAACATAAATTAGATGAACATAAATTAGATGCACATACATTATATAAATGTAAATCCAAAAATAATAAATGTATTGGTTATAGGTTTAAAGACAATCAATCAAATTTATACAAATCGGAACAAAATTTGTGGCATAGAGACAATTCGAATAAAATTAAAGAATGTAGAAAGATATGGTATATAAAAAAATGTGATAAAAAAATATGTTATAAAAAAAAGTATTGTGGAAATATATATAATAGAAACATATCTTATACAGAGAAACATTTCGAAATGAGTTTAAATGATAATAAGTCAAACAAAAACGAAAACAAATCCAAATCTGAAAACACATCTGAAAAGAAATCCGATTCAGATAAATATAATGAATATAATTCAAGTCCACCCATAATAAAATTAATAAAAGACATAGATCTCATTGAGAGAACATGTGATGATAATTGTATATCGATTAAAACATATTCGTGTAAAGAAAAGGAAAGCGAACTTGAAATAAAAAACGAACTCGAAATGGAAATCGAAAACGAAAACGAAATCGAACGTAACAATGGATCAACTAATTTAAGCATTAGTGATGATCAAAATGATAATCAAAAGAAAAAAAAAATTAATAGAAGTATATATATTAATAGATGTGAATGTGAAATAGAAAGGGACAATACATGTGAAAGTAATAACGAAAAGAAAAATGTTTTATTAAATAATACTAGTAAAGAAATAGAAGAAAAAGAGAATGTATATAATTGGGAGAAAGTAATCAGAGAAAATAAAACTGATGATACATGTAAAGTCAACAACATATTAGAATCTTCTTTGATTCGTCCATTTGAAATTTCAGTTATGAGAAAAAAAATATCGGGTTCAGAAATAGATACTGAAAAAGACAAGATATGTCATGTAAACATTCTGATAACAAAAAGTGACAATAAAAAACAGGTTGAAACAAAGAAAAAAGTAGATGATGAAGAACTAGAAATACAAAATGAACAGGCAGAACCTGAGAAGAAAAAATCTATCGTAGAAAAAAAGAATAACCAAATTTATAAATCAAAAAAAAACAATAAACAAGACAATGTACAACTAAACTATGATGCAGTTTCACTAGAAATTGAAACGAATTCCCAAAATACCAATATTGCAATTGAAATGGACATGAACAAAGTACACACATATTTACATGAACCTGACAAGAAAATAAAAGCAACAAAAAAAAACAGAAAGAGAAATTATGCAACAATACATACAAATAATGATAACAAATTAAATGATCCCCCTAAAAAAACGCAAAAACAGAACACAGATACAAATAGTGGTCATTATATAATGACGAGAAGCAGGACAGCAAAATTAAACATAAACAATGTAAATAAAAATGTCAATTCCATTAATGGAACAACTACTCCAAATAATAGAAATACTGCTTCAAATGTGTTTCAGGCAACAATCCCCAAAAAAAGGAATGTCAAAAAAACATTTAATAAAAAAATATCAAAATGTTCCAAAAAGAACAAAATAAAAGAAAGAAAATATGATACATATGGAAAAAATGATAACAGAACACGAACAAATAAAAGAACATTGACAAAAAAAATGACAACGAACAAAAAAACCGATCTCCAAAAGAAAAATATTTCCCAAAAAAAAACTACTTCCAAAAAGAAAACTACTCTCAAAAAGAAAACTTCTGTTCAAGAGAAAATAACTTCACAAAAGAAAACTAATTCCAAAAAGAAAACTAATTCCAAAAAGAAAACTACTGCTGAAGAGAAATTTACTGCTGAAGAGAAAACTATTTCCCAAAAGAAGTTTTCGCCAAAAAATAAAACTCGTTTTTCTAAAAAGAAAAATAATACTGCCACAAAAACCACTGCCCCCCAAAAAATCACTTCTCCAAAAAAAAACACTTCTCGAAAAAAAACAGTAGATAATAAAAAATGCTCAACCACAAAAGAAATAAGCGACGTAAATAAAACATTTCCAGAAGCTGAAAACTGCAACATTCCGAAAATACAAGAAAAGAAAAAGCGCATCCCTAAAGCGCCTAAACCATTTGCTCCTAGAAATCCGAATTATCCAATCATAACAAGAAGTATGGATGCTCAAATGAGGGACTAATTATAATTATATAATAGACATTGAAATTAATACTCTTGTAAGTGAAAAAGAAAACAAAGAATACATAAGGAAACAAATTCATATGTATATGTTTAAAAGACATTCAGCGACATAAGCTTAAACATAAGTATCAGAAAGAAAAGGAATAATTATATATAAGAAAGCATTACGCATACTGTTTTGGTAATTAGAAAAAAGATATTTTTAAATACATATATAAACTCCGAAAACTTTGATAATTTCGAGACTTCGAAACGTCGAAAATACATAGAAACACATGTTCACATATGCATGCATCTATTTTATATTCTCCCTTTTCGCACAAATAATACTTGGACAAATGAAGAACACTAGAAAAATGTAATAGAATCAAGCACATATATATATATATATATGTTATATATTTACTGTGCTATAAACTATTATATTGGGATATCTACACTATTTCTTTAATATATCATTTAGGAGATTTTTTCTACTTTTTTTTCTTTGTTTTTGGGGGAGGGGTAGGAAAGATAAAAAAACTAGGTATTGTTAGTCATTTTTAATTACATGCCTTGTGTTTTTTTTCCTTTTACATTTATGTGATGTTCTTTATGTTTTGATTTTATCTTTTGTTTCTTAACTCTACATGTCTTATCTTTTGGGCTTATAGATTTTTATTTTTTATTTCATGTTGTTTTGCATATTTTTATGCTCGCTATTTTCTTATGTTTGTTGTTGTATATTTGCAAATTTGGTACTGGAATTCTATCGTATTGTTTAGGCTTTCTCACTTTTTGCTTTTGATATGTGCATGAGCTTATTATATATTTCAAACAAAAACTATTATTTGTCTTTTAATGTTTATGTTTATTTTAATTACTTCAATAGCCTTAATTTTTTTTTTTTTTTTAATTACTTTCTTGATTGTATGCAAACTAATTTCAGATCTTTTCATCTTGATTTGATAAAACAACTCTAAATAGTATTGACTTAAAGATTGTTAAGTTATTCAGTAGCTACAAATAATATTTAATATAAGAGATAAAATGTATCAATAAGAAAAAAAGGATATGTATTCATTTTTATTTTAATTATTCTATTATTATTGTTGTGATTATTATTATTATTATTATTATTGTTATTATGATTGTTATCATTTTTTTATTATTACTATTATTTTTATTATTATTATTATTATTATTATTATTATTATCATTA
>LSRZ01000074.1:23915-35983 GCA_001625125.1 Haemoproteus tartakovskyi | reverse complement strand
TTCTTGTTATTCTATGGTTGCAGATTTTATTTGTAATTGATTGTTTGTCTATTTGCAAGAAAGGGTATATCAAGAAAAAATGTTTAAATATAATTCTAAAAATATCAATAAAAGAGTTTTTAATTTATATGAAACGTTTTTTTTTTTTTTTTTGATAGTTTGTTATCTATTAATACACATATATTACAAATATATGGGAGATGTATATTTTAATAAGATACGATAAAGATCTAAAAAAAAAATATAACTAAACAAAATATAATTAAAAAAAAGATCCTATGCATAACAACAATATACAAAATAATATACAGAGTACATATTATATATAATACCTATTATACAGAATACTATACTTTATTATACACATTGAACAGTTTTGACTTGTTTGGTTCATTTATTACATATTTATATTACAGTTGATTGTATATTGTACATATACATAGATATATATATGTATATTGATTTATTATATGTATTTGTATTTGTTTTGTTTTTTTTTAATTTTTGTAATTTTTATAATTTTTATAATTTTCTTTAGTAATTTAAAATGTTTTTTTTAATAAAAATTTCATTTGTAAATTATGTTCAATTGTTTATTAAGAATTGAACTGGATCGTCTTTTTCAAATTTATTATATTTTTTTTTCCTTTTTAAATGAATACACTCTATTATATTTTTAGTGTCTATTTGTAATGGCTATTTGTACTGTCATTTTATAATGTAAGTATCTATTTTTGAATTTTTGTCATTGTTTTATTTTTTCAATTTCCTAATTTTCTCTATTTTCTAATTTCTCTATTTTTTAATTTCTCTATTTTTGAATTTCTTAATTTTTTAATTTTTTAATTTTTTTAATATCTTAATTTTATCGAAAGATGAATTATGTCCCTACTAGATTTAGTGATGTCCTTGTGTCTTTTAAAGACAAACAAACAGTTTTAGATTTTTTTGTAGATATTTTAAGATTTAATGGAGACCCGATATTAGATACAGAAATTGGAAACATATATTCAAAAGGAAAAGTTCCTTTAGATGTTCATAAAATGAAATCTGTATTAGTAATATTAGGAACTGCAGGTTGTGGAAAAACTTCTATGATAAAATATTTTTGTAATAAATTAAATATAAGAGAAATGTATTATGAACCTTTTTCTAAAAGTGAAATAGATTCAGAAAGAGAAGTAAGAAGAGATTTGAACATATCTGATTATTATCATCCATTTCTTGAATTTATTGACATAACACAATTTCATTATATAAATACAAAAAAACCTAGACATTTAAGAACAAAAAAACATCATGGACATAAACATAGAAATAAATATAATGACAAACAAGATAAAAATAAACAAATACCAACTAATATAAATAAACATTGTTCTTTTTTTAGTAATAAGATACAAAAAGCAGAAACAGCTTTACCATTTTCATCTACCATCTCAACTTCATTCTCACCTTCACCTACACCTTTACTTTCTGCTACTGCTAATGCTAATGCTGATGCTACTTCTCCTGTTCATTCATCTTTACCTTTGACTTCTCCTTTATCTTCTGTAAAATCTTTAACACCTTCAACACCATCAACACGTTTTGTAAAAGAAAAAAACTTTAACACATACACAAAATCAAATCCAAACATAATCACAAATACAAATATAATAACAAACACAAATATAAACACAAATATAAATACAAAAACAAATATAAATACAAATACAAAAACAAATATAAACACAAATACAAATACAGACATAAATATAAATAAACAATTTTATGAAAAAAAGTACAAAGCAGAAAAAGAAAAAAGAAAAAAAGAATATTATGAAAAACATTTTGTTAATACCAGAGTAGCAATAGTAGATGAACTACCAATAACTTATTTAGATCATTCAGATGAATTTAAAAAACAGTGTGTAGCTATTATGCATATAATATATCAGTATGTGGAATTTTGTAAGGAAAAACATATAGAATTTGAATCGAAATATGAATCCAAATATGAATCCAAATATGAATCTCAAAATAGTTTGAAACTTTTTCCAAAAAAAAAAACTCGAAAAAACAATTTTATTATACACCCTATAATTATTTGTATTAACTCATATGATGAAATACCTTTTGTAAATAGTTTGTTAGGAACAAATATAAATAAGTCATCATATGTTTTATTTCTGAAAATGAAAAAAATAGATTCGGTAATTTTAGAAAATATTTTAAATGAAAAATATTCCCATTTAATAAAATCGAATAAACAAATAAAACAACTCATCAAATTTTATGTAGATAATTGTAATGGGGATATACGTAATTGTTTTATTTCTTTAGATCTAATAAATAGAAATAAGGATATACGAAATATTTCTGTGGAAGAAATTAAAAAGTACTCAACGTTTTTAAAAATAGATGTTGTTGATTTTGTGAAAAAAGTTTTGTACCGAAAAATTGGATCCGACACTAAAAAAAAAAAAATTGTGTATCCTCATTTTTCAAACAGTTTATATCTGAACTTTGATTTTTGTTACAATCTGTATGACGTTGGAGATGGCATAAACATATATAGCTCAGAGGAAGTCGAAAAAAAAGGAGACAATAAAGCGGACCACAAAAAAAAAATAAAAGATACAGAACACATGGTTAAAGATGAGTCAGATACAAGGAAATTTGTCGATTCAAAAGAAAATCCGAAAGAAGGAACAGGTGATAATATATATAATATGGGAAAGAAGGAAATGAGTACACTAGTTGGCACACCAGTTCGAACAATAATTAGCACAACAATTAATACAACAGTTAATACAACAATTAATACAGAAATGAGCACAAATTTGAATACAACTGTAAATACAAAACTGAATACAGAAGTGAATACAAAAATGGGAACAAAATTGAATACATCTATTTATTGTACTACAAACACAAACACAGACACAAATACGGATATAAAGAATAACACTCTAACAAATATTAAAACGACTTACACTACATATCATCCCCAAACGAATATCAACAAAACAGATATAAACAATAGTGATAGTATATCACCTTTGAAAAACTGCAAACGAACTTATAATATACATATAATACCTTCTTATGATATTAATAAAAAAGCGAAATTAGAACCTGTTACTAATTGTAATTCCATTGTTAATTCGAATACTAATTCTAATTTTAATGTCAGTGTCAATGTCAATACCAATGCTAATACCAATGCCAGTGAACTAAAAATAGAAAAAGAAAATAATAGAGAATTATTTAAAAAACTTGATGCAATAGTAAATTTAATGAATCATTCAGAACAATTAAGTGTACTCAGTTATCTAAAAGAAAATTATTTATTTTATTATAATAGTTTCGATGATATATGTTTACTCCTGTTTAACATTTCATATGTTTTACGGTTATTAGGAGACATGAACAATAAAAAAAAAATTGTCAACCAAATATGCTAATGGTTCTTATTTTGAAGATCTAAAAAATATATTAAACGATCATTTTAAATTAATTTATAGATGCTATATTGTATGTAATAACACTCCAAGAGTACCAATAGGAAATCCCTTAGTACCATTAGATGTACAACCACATTTTAGTTTGGAATATTTACGACGTATTAATTTAAAAAACTCTCTTATGCAACGTTCACAAAGTTCTTTCTTTACTTTCAAAGAAAACAGTGTCGATAAATGTTTTTACGATTATGAAAAGGGGTTAAACGATTTACGTACGAAATATCTTGAACATGTCGTAAACAAATTCAGGAATAAATTCAGACCTAAAGATGTTACACAAGAAGAAGAAGAAGAAGAAACAGAAACAGAAACAGAAACAGAAGACGAAGAAGAAGAGGAAGGAAAAGAGAAAGAACAAGATGTAGACACAAACATAAACACAAATACAAAAACAAACACAGATATAGAGAAAAGAAAAAAGAAAAAGGAAAAAAAAAGGAAGAAAAAGAAAAAGAAAAAAGAATAAAAACAGCAAAAGGAAATGAGGAAGCAAAAACAGAAACATCAACGGAAAAAGAAGAAGATAATTACGAAGCTGCTATTTTTTATTCATTATTATATCGAACTAATAAATCTTCATTAATGCATTATCTGCCTGCTGCTATACTCATTTTAGTAAATTACTGGAACAGGAAAACAGAAATGACATCCTTACAAAAAACAGGTTCTTATGATAATTTTCATGGATATAAATATTCAAACAATATATCATATATCAGAAATAAGGGATCTAATATGTTAAATTCAAAAATGCATCCAAGTTATGAAATCTGCGCATCTTATTTGCAAAATTTTATCACTCCTCGATTTATAAGTATATTTTTTCCAGAGTATATAAAATATTTAAAAGACAATTCGAAGCAAAAGAAAAATGCAGATATATTTGGCCATGTTCCCTTTTCTTATGAAAAATATAAAATAGTAAAACAATTAATTCATCTGTCAACTTATGAATTTGATAACTACTTTTTTAACCTCTGATTTATTTTCGCATTTTATTCAATAAATGTATTGACATATAAATAAGAGATCTTTTAAAAAATATAAGAAAAATAAAAAAAAAAAGAATTATCTATTTTTTGAAACCATTTTTTTTTTCATTCCTTTAATTAGGTTTTGCTTTTTTCAATTTTTTTCTTTTTCCAATTTTTTTTGTTCTATCCTTTTTAAAAATACACGATCACAATTTTAGAAAAATGAAGTACTGAATTTATTTATATTCTGACTATCAAATTATTCTTCTTTTTCTTTATTCTTTCTCGATTCTTTTGTATATAATATATATATATATATTTCTATTTGATTGATCAAGTCCAGAAGAACATATTTCTTATTTGTTTCTGTTTGAGTTTTACAACAATTTAATACATTCCGCCTTTATTTCACTTTTTAAGGAATCTTGTTTCTGATTTGGTGATAAAAGCTAATAGCAGCATTATTAAAATGAAAATAAAAAAAAAAAAAAATAAAAAAAAGTAAATCGTTATACGAACAACTTCAAGATCCACACATATACATATATATATATATATTTTCTGTTAGGATAAAATGAAAGGCATTTTATTTTTACAAAAATTAAAAATGAAACGTAAAAGAATGTTATTTCATTCATCCTTACTGCTTCGAAAAGTGGATAACAAAAAAAAAATAAGTAAGCGAGACAGAAACAAAGAGAGAGAGAGAAATAAAGATGTTGTTTCCTTATTTTTTGTGATCTTTGAATCTTTATTTATATACTGCTTATGTTTTGTGTTCACGTTGTAGAATCATATAACACAAAGATAATAAGAAATAATAAAAAAAAAAAAAAATAAAAAAAAAAAAAAATAAAGAATAAAGAATAAAAGAAAAATAAAAAAATATAAAAAAATGAAAAGAGAACTAAAACAAAAAAATTGAGAAAAGAAACATCGTGTTGTTTTTCTTCTTTTGCACTTTTTCTGTTCTCTCTTTTTCTATGTTATATACATACTCTTTTCACATTTATTAAAAAGAAAATAAAAGAAACAAAAAGAAAAGAAACAAAAAGAAAAGAAACAAAAAGAAAAGAAACAAAAAAAAAAAGAAAAGGAAAAAAAGAAAAGAAAAAAAAGAAACGTAGCATAGCATATTATATTATATGATGTTATTACTATACATATGATCAATATAATATACGCAGAATCTTTTTTTTTTATATCAAAATGTATTAAATTATATTGTAGAAATGAAAAATTACAAAAACATATTGAAAACAAAATAAACAAAAAATGATATGAACAAAAAGAATTTTTTCAAATATACCAATTTGCAATGGAAATGGTATAATTAAAAAACATGTAACCTATTAAAACAAATAAAAAACAACATATTAAAATTGAAAATTAAATTAAAAATAACAAAATACAAAACAAATGTTTCACAATAAATAAATGAATTAAAAACATATACATTTCGAAGATATATATATATATATATATTATATTACATTACATTAATATAACACACATATCAATAGACAACAGTGACAACAAATGGGTTCTATTTCTTTTGAATGTGTGTTTATTAAATATGTATATATATATATATATATACAGAGAGAGAGATAGAGAGATAAATAGAGAACTATTTATGCACTCATTTTCCTCGTTTATATAATCATGATGCAAAATGATGACGAAGCAACATTTACGTTGGAATTTCATATTACATAATATTTTGTTTGACACATAACAAAGTTTCCCCTTTCGTTGGAATGAAAAATTAAATTTGTAAGCGAAAGAGCAAACAAAATAACAAACGAAATGGTTAAGGGAAAATGGTAAACAAAAAATAATAAAAGAAATGGCAAAACAAAAAAAAAGGAAATTGACAAATAGGAAATAGGAACTTCGAAATAAGAAACGATACAATCAAAACTTGAATAATATTTTCATTTCTTTCATGCCCTTCTTCGCAACACGTTACTTGATTTATTGCGATGTACGATCCAATAATGGTCTGTACAATTTTTATTTTCTGGTTTCTCTTCATCGGAAATATATGTATTACTTTTTATTTTAGAAGGGTTATAACTGAAACTGGAATTCACTTGAGAATCTTTCGATACATTACTTTCTTCTCTTTTTTTGTTTTCTTTTAATTTTTCATTATCTATTTTTGATTCTTCATTATCCATTTTCGATTCTAAATTTAATATAGGTAGATTTTTTTTTATTAAATCTTTAACATAAGTAAAGCTTTGACATGATTTTTTCAAAAATGAATGTTTCATTTTATTGACATTTATAAATTCACTAGTAGAAGAACTCTCATTACTAACATTTCTATTATTATTATTATTAATAGTATTATTATTATTATTATTCTTTTTTTCTAAACTTTGAGATTTTATAAAATTCGCTGATCTTCCACTTTTTAATTTTACCTGATTTTTATTTTCTAAATTTTTTTTTTCTATTAATTTAAACACATTTTCATTGTCATCAGAATAAATTAAATAATACGCTAAAATTGTATTAATATCTATATTGTGTTTTTTTTGTAATGCAGATATTTCCTCCAGCACGCTAAGAGAATTTTTAAAATTTTCTTTTGTATGACTGTATATAATATTTATTACATTATCCGATTCATTTGTTAAATTTTTTAGTAATTTTAAATTATCCGTTTTTTTAGAATTCTCATAATATTCCTTATTCACACTAATACTTTTAGGCTCACTGCTGTGAGCAGTTTTAGGAATCTTTAAATAAGAAAAACCCCATATTTCTCCCGTTGATATGTTGTTTACTTTTTTAAGGACGTTGATATCAATATTGTATAATAAGGACAGACCAGACAGTGTGTCAGCATTTGTTATATTGTGAATTATGTACTGATCGTTCTGAAGTGAACTCATTCTTTTATGAAAGATGAATCAGCTTCGCTTCTTGACTTCAGTTTTTTGTCACCTTTTTATTTATTATTTGTCCACACTTAAAACGGAGTAACACTGATGAAAACTTTTGTTTCCCCAATTTCTCAAAAAGAAAAGGAACCCAATGGAAAAAGTTGGAAACAAAAAAATAACAAAAAAAAAAAAAAAAAAAGTTTGTGGCTCTTGTCACATAACAGACATTTGAATTTCTTTAAAGAAAAAAAAATTAAAATCTAGACACACAAAAAAAAAAGAAAAGAAAAGAAAAAATAAAATAAAAAAATGACACTGAAATTCAGTGGGTCGTCAACTATGAGACTTTTGAAAAAACTTTGTATTTTTAAAAATTTCTGCTTACAGATATTATAATTCGTAACAAATCATCGACTTGAGAAATTGATTTCGTAAAATTTTCAAATTGTAATCGAAGACTATCAAAGTACCTATGAACATTTTACATATTTGTTTTAATCTGAAGAAAAATTATTCTAGACAAAAAGAAAAAAAAAAAAAAAAATTATTGAACAGTGAATGAGCGAGTTAGTGAGTGAATAAGTGAGTGTGACGTGTGTAGTTGCATTTTACATTCATCGAAGTTTTTTATTGATAATTTTTTTTTTTTTTTTTACATGCAACAATAATTGACATTAACAATCAGATGAAAAAAAACTCTCTTATTCAAAAAGAAAAAGACTTAAACATTTTCAAAACATTTTGATCAATAATCTATAGATATTTTATTTCGGTCTCTCCATTGCATTCGCATTTACATTATACGTTTTAACTGATCACATTTTATTTTTCCGTGTCTTATTTACACATGTATCGTTTATTATGGAAATTTTTATGAAACTCATCATAATATTAAATAACAAGAATATTAATAAGGTGAGAAGCAGAGAAATATGAACACGACAAAACGTGCAAAACACAAGATAACTTAAGTAAAAAGAAAATGATTACAAATGATTTTTTATTCAACGAAAAACGTAAATGAGATATGATACTTATTTTTTTGTACTTTAGTGTGTTACAAGGAAACACATTAAATGATAAGCGTTTCGACAAATCTGACAGGTGCTTATGTCTATAAAAAAGTTTTCTTTTTTCTCTTGTGTGTGTGTGTGTATGTGTATGCATTACTATTGTACTGTTTTGATTGCAAAAAATATTTATATTAGAATCAAGAACAGGACAAAAAAAAAAAAACGTTCTATGTTTTAATGAATTTCTTTTTCATGTTTACTCTAGTAACAAACATATATACGGATGAAATCATTTTTCTCTATTTAACTGATTCTCATTTTGTAGAAACTAACCGGATCCATTTTTTTTTTTTCTTTTCTTTTCTTTTTTTTTTCTTTTTTTTTTCTTTTTTTTTCTTTTTTTCTATACTCTCTTTTTTTTCCTTTTCATTTTTCTATAAAATTTTTTATTACTACATTTTACAAAAACGTTGAAATACACAATGCTTATTGTTTAGTCCCTACACGAATTAATAAGTTATGTATGTTGTTTGCGGAAAAAATTGGTGGTTTGGTTAGCTGACACTATGTACTACTACATCAGATATGAACATATATATATACAGTACATGTCTAGAGGAGAGGTCTTTTAGTATTGGCGTAAACATATTTATTATGTTGAATAAAAAAAAATAATAAAGGCAAAATTTTAAAAATCGTGTAGAAAACATCCATAAATTTAAAGGAAAAGAAAATATAGTTGAATGAATCGAAAAAACTAAAGAAAAAGCTAAAATGATAAATATATTGCTTTATTGTGTTGATCGAAAAAAGCAAAAAGAAAAAGCTAAAATGATAAATATATTGCTTTATTGTGTTGATCGAAAAAAGCAAAAAGAAAAAGGAATTTCTAAAAGTTTTTTTTTTTTTTTTTTTTTAAATTTGTACAACCAACAACTGTGTCCCTACATTGACTGAAATAAGAAAAATATAAAAGATTAAATATTGTTAATTAAGACATGTCAAATATATTTCATTTCCTTTTCTATTGAATTTAGAGAGATATATTAAAATTCCACCCTAATTTAATGAAGCACTTTTACAAGTTCTATTCTAATATAAGGTGTAACATTCTTAGTCTTACGCAATTTTATAGAAGCTTAAATAATTTGCATTTTTTTGTTTTCTTGAAAAAAACAGTTATACAGTAAGGTATTTTATTGGTTAAGAAACTAAAATTCTGATACATACTAATAATTAATATTGTATTTGAATAAGTGTATAAATTTGAAGCAGAGAGAAGAAAAGAAAAAAAAAAGAAAGAAAACAGAAGCAAAAAAAAGCTAAAAAAAAAAAAAAAAAAGAAAAAGTAACAAAAAGAAGCAAAAAAAAAATAAAAAGAGCAACCGTTAACAGTATCAACGATACATAACCAGATTGCTTACGTATAAAAATCCTCTCTATATATATGATTTTTTTTTTATTTCTTTTTTATTTATGTTATTTTTTATTAATTTTTTAAAAATGTATAAAATCACTACTGATATCGAAGCGGTACAAGATAGTAATATATACATAAAGAATTATATGAACAGAAAACTACATTAATATATACATATGTATATCTATCCCCATCTTTACATATAGATATATATATACATATATATACATATAAATATATATATATATATAGGTTAAAGGAAGGAAAAAGGATATGGTATTATTAAGATTTTTAAAATAAAATAACATACATATATCCTGTTGTAAAAGAGGATTCATACATGTACTGGTATCTGACTACACACATAATTATATATACATACATGAGAACACATATATAAACATTTACATATTTTATGTAAAAATTTGTAACATAAGCTAATAAGGAACGTAATTATAATTATTATGATTATTATATTAATATTAATAATAATTATTATTATTATAATTATTATTATAATTATGACGTAAGAGGATCTTCATTGCTTTTTACTGCATCTTCTTCTTCTTCTTCATCTTCTTCATCTTCATTCTCATCATATTCATTTGTTTCTGCATTGCTATTTTCGTCATTATAAGCACTATTATTGCTTTCATAACTGTTGTAATTACTGTTATCATCACTACTACTATAGGTACTATCTACATCACTAACAATACTATTACTCTCACTTTCAATTATTATTCCCAAATAATAATCAACAGCATAGGGAATAATTCTTTCTTTTATAGTCAATGCCACTTCATAATCTCCCTCAATAATCATTTCTAATTGTGCCACTTCGTGTTTGCTCAATTGTTTTATTACATTTGCATTGGGTACTTTGTGGCTAGTAAAAAAATGAAAAAAACTGTCTCGGTTTACAGTTTGTTGTACGGTCTTTACTTCTCGTGAATTCTTACTGTGTTGCTTTTTAATAACATTTTTTTTCAATACGTTTTTGTTTTCATACCAATTTATAACTGTTGCTTCTGTATGCAACAATACTGGTTCGTTATCACAATCGACACATTTCATATGGTATGTTTTCGTTAATACGGTATTGCTAAAAAAAGGATTTCTTGCAAAATGAAAAAACAAAGTAAATCCTTCTTTCTTTTCTTTACTCTTTTTTATGTATTCACATCTAATATCATTTAAATATATTAATATTGCTTCATCGTGTTCTTCAATTACATGATTAATTGTATTGTTATTTTTCAACGCTCTTAACCAAAACTCTGGTAAATTAGGAGTACCCGTAGAAGAATCTCCTTTGCCAACCAAAGCTTCTTTTCTCTTCTCATAAATAGGATCATAAAGGTTGTGATATTTTTGTCTCAATAAAAATAATTCATGTTCAAATTTAGATTCAAAATCATAATATTCCTTTTGGTATAACTTCAATTTCTTCAAAGTTTCCCTCTGGTCTTCTGTTAAGTCAGCAATTTTGTCATCATCTGAAAAGAACACAGAAAATAAATAAATATATAAATAAATATATAAATATATATATAAATAAATAAAAAAAAAAAAACATATACAGTTCAAAATGATTCAAATTCAAAATACATATATACATTCAGACATATATTGCCTTTTAGTAAAAGTATCTATTATCATTTCATATGAAATATTTCAACTTTAGCTTCAACCTGTACCTATTTTTATGCTTTCCAAAAGTGAAGAAATTTCTTTTTCTTCTTCAGCTGAAATGGGCTGAAAAAAAACAAAAAAACAAAAAAACAAAAAAATTAAACCCATATAAAATGAATATCTACAATATTACAAGCCTATTTTTATGTGTACATAAATATATATATTATATGTACGTATGTAAAATAAAATGACCGTTCATTTTTGAAAATCTCAATGGTCCGACGTCTTTTGGGGACACAGAAACCACATCATGTTTACAAACGCAAAACCAAAAAATGAAAAAAAAAAAAAATGGAAATGGCAAAAAAAGAAAAGTGCATAACAGGAAAAAGCGTAAAGAAAAACATCATAAGAAATAGCAGAAAAGGAAAAAATCCAACTTAACCCTTACCTGGTTACTTTCCGCTGCTGCCATTTTTTCCTTGTTATTTCAAGTATATTTCTCGAATGAATTGGAACAGCTCAATTGATAAAAAAAAAAAAAACTATATATATAAGAAAACAAATAATTCCTACGGACAAAGCATAAAATTAGTCAAAATTATTTATCTAAACTT
>LSRZ01000074.1:0-23890 GCA_001625125.1 Haemoproteus tartakovskyi | reverse complement strand
AAAAAAAAAAAAAAAAAAAAATTGTTTTTTTTAGGGCACATTTTTATGTTATGATAATCATGTTACAATTGGTTAATGAAATGCGCACGTTTCGTAAAATGGAAATTTAATAAAATAAATAGCTTAAAAGGAACATGATGGAAAACTAGACAGGAAAAAATATAAATGCGTAAAACGTATATATAATGAAACTTATTTACATCAAGCTACCTATTAAATTGATAAAACAAAATTCAAGTACAACCTATTTGTACTATTCTATTGCATTGCATAATATACTGGGACTTCATTAATATTTATATATATTTCAGAAATGTAAAGGACGTTCGTAAATATATATTAACGACTTGGTACTCAATTTTTTCAAAGGTCATGTAATTTTTTCTTTTTTATTATTTTAAAGGATTTAAATATGTATACAAAACATGAGCGTTTAAAAAAAAATACATAACATAATGTTATCAATTGGTACAGATATGTTTTTTGTGTACATGCGAATAATTTATTTTTATTATGAATATACAAATACAACTCTTTTTTAATAGCTTTGAATTTGTTTTTATCTTTTTCTACTGATTTTGCTAAAGGATATAATATATAGCAGAAAATTACAGTGTACATTGTGTATCTGGAGAATAAGAAACTGATAAGTTTCTGCTGAATCACAATTTTCTAATAAAAATTAAAGGGTTTGTATTACAGATTTATAAACATTGGGAGGCTAAGATGCGCATTTTACTGCAGTGATTGCAGTTGTATCCGATGGATGCACTATTTTATTTTTATCTGCTATGTTACTCGGTGGAACAGCAAATGTACAGAAACATTTAAAATCGAACTAACGTCATTTCTTTCTAATGCTATATAATTTAGTCTAATTTGATATGGTTTTTTCTTCATCGGTATGGAGAAATCTCAGCTTATTACGAAAATTCTGTGTATGGGGTCATTTCACAATCGGCTTTTGCATGTAAACAAATAACGGTTTTGTTGTAATTAGGAACACAAATTGTTCCTGTATTTTAAAGATGTAAAACATTTTGAAAAAAAAAAAAAGATTTTTATAATTGTCTATTTTTTAAAAAAAAGAAAAGTTTTAGAATAGTGAAAAATGTCAAAAAAAAATGTGTTATGAATTCATATCAAAACATTCTCTTTTTCATCTGAGTGACAAAGTTCTGTACATAGAAAACGATTGTTCAACCTTCACGTGTACTGTTCAAGTGTGTATTCATTTTTTAAAAACTCTGTTAAAAACTTTTAAACCTAAAAATTCATTCGCAATCTCCGTTTTATTCTTAATCTCTGGCCATTTTCTTTTTTTTTACCTTTGAAATTATTCTTCTTTGCAACTACTCAACTAAAATGATGTGTGAATATTATTGGTGGTTACGTTTTAAATGTTTGACAGTAATTGATAAATCAAGCGCAATTCACTTGTATTCCAGCTGACTATAAACCGCAAATTTTCCTGAGCGGTATTTCTCAAGAATCGAAGTACCAATTTGTTATTTAAAAATAGAAAACAAATTAGTTGGATACAATTTCCAAAAGAAGAACGTAGAAAAAATAGTCAAAAGCATGGTGTTTCTTAAACCATTTTTATATTTCAGAAATTCTTTCATCTTTGATTTACAAGGTGATCAAAATAAGGATTACTAAAATTCAGAGTGTGAAGCATTCCAAAGATAAGAAATGAGATCTTTAATGCTTTCATTCGCTGGTTTAGGGAATTTGAAAAACACGTTGAACAAAAGTGTTCACCTGTAGTAAGTGTATACACTTGTATGGAATGTCAAGTACGTATACATTATAAAGAACTTATAATGAAAGAGTGTTGAAGGCTTCTCCATTAATTATTCTTAATGGGAGTAATGAGTTTTATAGCAAGAATGATATTTATTTCCAGTGAATTTTTCGTTATGTTTTCAAAATGTGATGAATTGTTGAAACCTCCCAAAAGAGAGGCTGTTCTTAATTGTTTTATTCAGATTAGTTATCAATTAATCATACTGTGTTTGAGATTTAATGTGTCATAACTAATAAATGAATCCAGTCAATAAAAAATGTTTCCTAATTTAAATGCATAAGGAAATGCCTTAGGAAGTTTACTTGATAATCCAGTTAAGCCATCCAGAATAAACAAAATGTAGTTTATAGAAGTGATATAATAATTTGAAAAAACATTGGGCATTTGTAAAGCATATATTTATAAACAAAATGTAATTTATAAGAGTGATATAATAATTTAAAAAAGCAGTGGTCATTTGTGAAGTATACATTTATAAACAGAATGTAATTTATAAGAGTGATATAATAATTTGAAAAAGCATTGGGTATTTGTTAAGCATACATCTAAAGTTTTCGTCACGGCTATAAAAAAAAATAGGGAGCCTACTCTTGGTGAAGGGGTTGATCTATCAAAACTTAAGTGTTGTGGTTATGGGGGAAAAGGAGACATGTTAAATGGATTAATTCACATAAAAAGACAAGGAGCAGTAATTATCAGTTGAAAAGACACCTTCCAAAAATGTGTCGTAGTACTATGATATATAACATTCAAAATAAGAGGAAGGGAGTAGAGACCTTTTCAAAAAAAATGATAATGGTATATATAAATAAAAATGACAATGGTATATATATATAAAAATGGCATTCAAAATCGTACAGATGAAGCTTATAGATATTTGCTTACTTAACAACAAGAACAATCTGATAAAAATCAGGAGAAGGATAACATCAAGCGTCAATAAGAGAAGTAGAAACGACACAATGAATTAGCTACTAATAAATCTATATCAGTTGAGGAATTAAATGAAGTAGTTGAAGCGACAACGCCATTAGATCAATAAGTGCAATCTGTTAACAAAATAGGAAATATGTAACAAACGCAAAAGAAGAAAAAAAAAAATCTTTGCTATTATTACATTATTGTTAACTGGCATAAAATAGAAGCGTTATTTGATACTAGAACAAAATATAGTTTTATATCTCAAACTGTTGCTTCGAAAATAGAATTAAAAACGAATCCTGTAGTAAACACATGTGATTCTAATATATGTACATCAGGGTGAAATGTTATTAATGTGAAAGGAAGTAAAAATAAAAATATAAAAAGGAGACTCTATGCGTATCATATTTGCAATTCTGTTAACACAATCCAAATTAGTAATAATATCGATTTATCAATTAATGGAGTTCGGTTATCAGCTCATTAGGATAGTGCCTTCAAATCCATTGAAAGGTAATTCCAGTAGTGAAGACGAAAGTGATAAATTGTCAGTGTAGAAAGCTGATTGAAAATTCGATAGCAAAGAAGGATTTAAAAACAGAAAATACTAAGAAAAGACTTATGGTGTTCTTTCAAAACCGTCACAAATTATTAACGGAAACATAGAGTCAATTTAATGATAAATTATAAATAGCTATTAAAAAAAGAAAGGAAACTTAACATATTTAAGTTACGGTCATTAAGTGACTCTATATTAAAAGTACTGTATGATTAAATAGATGATATGTATACATGAGACATTATATTTATAAAACAAGATGCATAGTGAATTTCACCAATTATGTTGATGCCAAAATATAATAAAGAATGGAGATTCGTGGTGGACTATCACTGTCACAACTAGCATATACAAAATGATGCTTATCTGCTACCACCTATAAGAGACCTTACTAAATAAACATTTCTTCGGCATGAAGTGGTTTTGTAGAATTGATAAAAGTAATACTTTTGGAAACATCGCTCTGAAAAAAAAAGAAGGCAAACTGTACACTGCATTCGTTGTTCCACAAAAGACAGTTTTTATGTTCAGCGTGTTCCTTGCTAATCTAAAAACGAATGTAACCCATTTTGAAAGAATCACAGAAAATATTTTTATGGATCTAATAAATGGCGGACATATTATAGTCTCATTTAATGACATCATTATGCGTGCTGATGATTTAAATAAACATTTCGAAGTTGTAAAAATGTTACTGGAACTTACGATTAATAATAACATGTTGAAGATTCATGTCGAGAAGTGTGGAGTTTTTAGGAAATCAAATTCTTAGGACAGAATGTAAATAGAGAACGTATATAAAGACCATTTCCAAAAACGATATATTCCATATTAACCAAACAAATACCTAAATTCAAAAGCATTTGCGAGGTACATTGTAGCTTCCAGATATTATAGTAGTTATATTAAAAACATGGCAGAGTTGACAGTAGTTCTAACTCCATGGACTCGTAAGAAAAACAGGTTTAAATTGATTTGAACAACATTAACAAATATTTTAGCAGATTAAAAATTGGATAGCAAAAGTAACATATCTGTCTTTTCCAGATTCGAATAAACTTTCTTTTATATATTGGTACATCTCATGTAGCAATGGGAGCTATTTTAACGCAGCATGATGAAGAAAATCAAAAAAATGGATTTATTCATTATGTTTCTCACAAGAGGAATGGCACCTAGAAAAAATGGAGTACAATAGAGAATGAATTATTAGCTATTATGGTAGCATGTAGATCTCTTGATTTTTACATTAAAAATAGTTTAACAGTTTTGTAAACGGACTGTAAGAGCTTGAGAGATAAATATAGAAGAAGTAAATCAAAGAAAGATGCATATATACATTTTATTTCTATCTGAATTTAATTTGCAAATCCAACACATTAAGCAAAAAATCAATAGTTTAAGGGATTGGATTTCGAGTTCCAGATCTGAGCATGTCTCAGAAATAAAAATGAACCATTTCTATATAGAAGAGAATAATAAGACTTATTTAGAGAAACAAGCAATATCATCAGTTGAACGAAAAATACTTGAAGCTAAGAGTGAAGGCAACAAACAGTCCATTGGAGTTAAATGTATATATGGTTTTACTGCCAAAAAAAAATCGAAAAATTTGTATATACTGCAGGAATTTAAACAAATATTTCTGTATAATTTTCATAGCACGAAACATGCTACACAATAGTGTAAATAAAACCTTAAGAAAATTGAAACAAATTTTCTGAGGTCCTTACATGTGTTTAGGTATAGAAAATTATGTTATACAGTGTTTGATTTGCTAAGTAATGAGAAATAGAAAATCGAACTCAGAAATAAATAATAAAATTTCTGAAAGATTTCGATTATTTAATATGATGTCTTTGGATATAGTTGGTCCAAGGAAATAGAAAAAAAGATCCATACTACTAATTACATGTGGTAATAGATCACCATCATTATTTTAGTTATATAATGGTTGATGTTTATTAGTCAGACATGAAACCCAACAGATGCATTGGACACCGTAGAAAAGTGATTTGTAGCCGATGACTATATGTCAAGATTTTTAACTGATCAAGGTAGTATTTAGATCATTTATGTGATTCAAAATTTTGTGATGAAAGTGGTTCAAGCGAAATGAATTTTAACAAGTGTTCAATATTCACTAGGCAGTGGGATAAGTGAACGTTCTCACAAGATTTTAGAATATACTGTCAAAACTATACTCATTGACGAGAATAGGACTTATAAACAAATAGTAGAATTTTAATTTCTTTTTAATAATAATAGTCCATATGGATCATTGGGAAACAAGCCATATTTCTTTGTATTTGAAATTGACCATGTTCCCAGTTTTTCCGAATAGCTAAAAACGATTATATAATGTGTATGTTATTCTTAAGAAACAAATGGGCAGAATTCCATAATAAGAAGAAACAGTCACTAAATGTTAAACATGATATGAACTTTGGAGTGGGCAATTTAGTTACATACAATCTTTCAGATGAAGAAAAACAAAAATATAAACATTCTAGTGGATGTAATCAATTGATTCTACGCAAGTCATTTCCATATAGAGTCAAGGACGTAAAGAATGGAACTTTAATCGTCGTCGCAGTATATTTCAAAGGAGAAGCAGCTCAAATACGAATAGCAAAAGTAAAACCATTGAAAATGAGACAGGATTAGCCATAACATAAACATTTAGAAAAACTTATAGAAACAGTAGTCAATATTTCTTTATAAAACAATATGCATAAAAACACAGAATTTAACATATTTGATAAGACAAAAAGATGTTATAATTCTTGAAGAAAGGGTAACAAATATATTCTTTTCAAAATAATCTTTATTTGTTATGCAATGTGAACATCTTATTTTATAGAAAATTGCTACTCTTTGCAATTAAAAAAAATATTTCAAAAGTTCCTTTTACGTTTTTTTTACTCCTACTAGTGGAAAATTGTACGTCCAATGTACCGTAACATTTGTACTATGGCTGACATGAGTTATTTCTAATTCCATTCGATTTAGTGTAGTTTAATATGGTTTTCTATTTGTTCTTATAAAGAAATTTCAACATAGTACGAGCATTCTATATGGATGAATTTATTTCGCAATCTTTTTGTACATGTAAACAATTATTCTCTTTGCTATAATTCTGAATACAAAGTTTTTCTATATTTTAAAAATATGATAAATATTTAGGACGAAATATAATTTTATTTCTTTTTTTTAAAAATGAGAAAGAATTTTGAATAGTGAACAATTTTAAAAGGGTGTTGTGAATTCATATCGAAAGGTTTTCTCCTGAAATGGAGTGACAAAATTGTGTATATAAAAAATGATTGCTCAACATTCATTTGTGTATGAAAATTGTAGAAACTATTTTAAACACTTATACACTTAAAAATTCAGTCTCTGACTATTTTCATTCTTTTTTCTTTTTAAATTATTCAAGACTATGGTTACAGAGCCAAAATAAAGCGTGAATGATATTTGTGGTTAGATTTTAAACGTTTGACAGTAACTGATAAACCACTTTGTTCTGTTTGCCACCTTAATTTTAATGAGAATTTATATATACATGTAATATATACAGAAACATGAGACTCAGGGACATTACATATGTAAGTTTTCTTTTATTGTGTATCTCTGTAGGAAAACAGTTTTGCCTTTGATTGTAGTGTGTGCAAATGCTTTGCTTTTTTCTTTTTTGTAAAAGATGTATTTATCTGAAGTAACCGAAACGAAGCGATTTTATCTTATATGCAGATTATCGATGTTGTATTGATTTTTTTTTTACTTTTTTCATATTTTATAAATGTTATGTTTCAATTATTAAGTTGATTATTCGTTTTCTGATCAATACAATCTCATGAATGTGCAATGATCGAAATGTTTTGGTTGCCCAGTCTTTTTGAATGCACTTGTCTACATTATGTGGAATGTGGACCGATCCCCCACAGGTACATTTTATTTTGCTCTTTCGGTTTTCTTATTTATTTTATTATCAACGGTAGGAGGACATCCAAGGCTCTACGTTTTCATTTCAACCATGCAATTTGAAAAAAAAAAAATGTTGAAAAATACAAGCTAATGCTCCATCCCAATTTTTTTTTTTCTACTATTAAGAGCATAATGAGTAAGAAACATATAACGCTTTCATATGAAAAGTGCAATATCATAATTTAAAAAAAATACTCTTTTTTTATTGATTACATAACTTAACGAAGCAGGGATTTTCTTTCCATCGAATATGCTTAGGTTGAACATTTTTGGTAGAATATGTCTTGTTAGAATATGTTTTGTTAGAATATGTTTTGGTAGAATATGTTTCGTTAGAACATGTTTTGGTAGAACATGTTTTGGTAGAATATGTTTTGGTAGAATATGTTTTGGTAGAATATGTTTTGTTGTCCAGTTTTTAATTTTTTTAAAATCTTTTGTTATTTTTTTCGAAAATAATACTTTTTTTTACGTGTCGTTTTATTTATATAATTGATTGTTTCCTAGAAGGTGCGTAATAGGTGGGGAAACCTTCTATACGCTTTTTCTTTTTACTCAAAAATATTTTCATGGTATTTAAAATACATATATATAGAGAAATTACTATGTGTGTATTAAAGGAACGGGATGGTTCTTTATAATTTTTTTAAAAGAAGGGGTCAAATCAAGTTCCCATCTTAACTGTTATTTCCCCAAAAAAAAAAAAAACCTACATGTACATACATTCAGTGATATCTACTTAGGAAAACGAAAAAAAATTATATAGTAGAGGAAACAACCTTTTTGAAAAACCTTTATTTAGTTGATTTGACAGCAGTTCCTTATTTTTAACACACCCATTGCAAAAAATTTTAAAGGGAAAACTCTAGCTAACAGCAGTCATCATTTTCTATCTCCTAAGCATGACAAATAGTTTCACTTGTTTATTTTTCCTTAGTATAGAAAATGTGCACTTTTTTCAAAACAAATATAATTTCTTTTTGTTGTGCTTAGACAACGTGTGAAAACATGCAAATATGTTTTATCAAAAAAAAGAGAACATAATTGATATTACATTGTTCCTATTCTTAACGACCCATTTTCAGAATCATTTCTAAAAATGGTTTTAGTTGGTTCACAGAAGGCCGTCAAACCAGTTTATTTTAGAAACGAAATCGTCTTTACATTACACATGTTTTTGCTATGTTTTTATTCTTAACTACAACATTGTTAAAAATGATCTACGATATACTACGTAAAATAAAGAAAAACAAAAGCACCATATATAACCAATTTATTAATCACTCATTGCCTTTTAATCCAAAAATTTTTATTTCATCATTTTAAATACACACTGTGAAGCTGACAAATATACAAAAGACATTACCTTTTCATAAAATACATACATAATGCATTCATGTGTTTTAACACTTTTAAATACAAATTGATGAGTATACTATTCTCGTTAAAGTTAAATCAAATTCAACACAAAGGATGATATACTCTCATAATCCTAGTCTCCCTTTTTGGTCACATCCGCATATACCGATACAGTCATTTAAAGACGTACAAAAAGATTTCAATTATCCAATAATACAATTTATAAAACAAATGTCGTTGTAGAAACAAAATCTTTTCTCATTAAATGCATCCAACGAAACATGTATTATTCAATAAAGTTATTTTCTCTTTACTTCACCTTAACCTTAACCTTAACCTTCACCTTAACTTTCACCTTTCCGCAAAACGAAAAAAATAATTTATAAATTTAACAGGAACATTCACTGTGTTCAGGTGTCACAATTAAAAAAAATAGGAAACAGTAGGAGATTTTTTTTCATTTTTTTACAAACAGGATTTTCTATTTCATTTGTACCTTCTAAAATTATAATTTTATAAATAAAAATTAGAAAAATAGTGGACAGAGTTTTTAATAAAAACTTAACACGATCTTTCTTATTTTTTTTCCATTCACGGCTACTGCAATTTTGTTTAAATAAATGTAAACAGTTCAAGGACACACATAGAGAAAACTACAAAAAAAGGTAGAATAAAAAAGACACGATGTACACCGTGTTTGACTTACTTTAAAAAAGAAAAGTGCATATATACAATAACTGTATCGTTATAGCGGATATAAAAAAGGATTCCTTGAATAATATTATTCGCACTTCTTTTCCCCAAATAATGTAACATACAAATGTAACTCAATTTCCTTTTACACATATACTGTTTCAAACGAAAAAAAAAAAAAGATTGTTTTGTACAGTACCGTTGAATATAAAGAACCTGCGTCCGTGGCTTTCTTTTTTATAACAGCGTAGTATATTATTTATAATGCTCCAGTTCCTTTCACAAAAAAATAAAGTAAGGGAAACTGCTAAAATGTAAATTAATTACAAATCAAAGAGGCGAATCAGCGGTAAATGCAAATAAACATATACGATCTTTTTATGTACGTACACCACGTAGACCCTGCGAGACGGATTTTTTATTTTTCTTTTACGCAAAACTTCTTATCCAAGTAATCCCGCGATTGCAAAACATGTTAATCTGTAAAGTGTTCAATCATTATATGCAATAAACGTAAAAAAATCGATAAACAAAAAAAAAAAAAAAAAAAAAGAAAAAAAAAAAAAAAAGCAATAACTAACTTTTTCAAGTTTTTAAAAGAAAAAAAAAAAAAAACTTGTAATTATTCAACAAAGCATTTTTTTTCTTTTTTGTTTTTTATTTTTTTTGACAAGTTTAAATTTTATATTATAAGTTTGTTATATAAAAAAAAAAAAAAAAACATATAGTACGTTCAATTATTATATATGTATGAATATATTTAAATACGTTCATTTAAATTTTATATACATATATTAATGAATATATATATATGTAATATATATATATATATATATCATATATACATTACTTTTTTATGTGTATAAAACTGCCATTCACTAAAATATGTTTAAAAACAAATTTTTTGAAAGTCGTATTTAAGCATTTTATTTTCTTATATTTATTTTGTATAAAAATTTTAGGAAGCAATTTAAAAGAAAATTTTAACTTGCCTTTTCTTTTTTTAATGTTTTCTTCAGTCGAAAAAACGTTCGCGACTTTTTTAATATACAAATCGGATTAATTTCAAATCATATATATAGAACCATGGCGCTCAAGAGAATAACGAAAGTAAGTCCCATTAATACTTTTGGTGAAAAACCCATTTTTTGGGGAACTCAGCCTTTGCATTTGTGCCTATACTTTTCTCTATGATTAGTTAAATGTTTAGCATTTTGTTTTTTTTTAACTGTTAATATGTTTTCCATTATGCATTTGCAGTAGTATATGTGGCGGTGATATGTATGAACAGTGGTTATAATGGAATGACGTAATTGTGTTCAGATTATTTTGGAGAAATGTGCCAAGTCCTATGAAGTTGTTTTGTACGTGACACATGCCACTGACTGCACATATAAATGCATTTACGTTTGATTACCTATTTCTACCTCTCCTTTTTTTTTTTGTTTCATTGGCCTGCTTACATATATATGGGTGTTAACTACATTACATGTTCGGACAAAAAGATGTGTACGAAACTTGGCACACATGTATTATTTTATCTGTTTTATATACACACATATATATATATATATATACATATATATATATTTTTGACTTCAACTCATTGTATATGTTCTTTCATTTTTTCATTTAGGAATTACAAGACTTGAATCGAGATCCCCCAACAAATTGTTCTGCAGGTCCTATTGGGGATGACCTTTTCTTTTGGCAAGCGACAATTATGGGTCCAGGAGATAGGTTAGTGCTGAAAGGAACGAACACATTATATAGAAAAATGTCTACAGTTATAATTCTTATGCCGAAATATCGACTTCATTAATTTTTTTATTTTTTACATTCTTTATTTTTGCTTTGCAGTCCTTACGAAAATGGAGTGTACTTTTTGAACATAAAATTTCCTCCTGACTATCCTTTTAAGCCGCCAAAGGTACGTGGAAATGAAAATAAAAACAAAAGGGTACTTTATACACAATGAGAATTGTTACAGACCTATTTGTTATCTATTTTACTCAGTTTTGCCGTTAGCAAATTTTGTTTTGAATAAACGTATGAGTGCGTTTCATTATATTCAATGTTATCTTTTTTATTCTTGCTTTTTGCAGATTATATTTACGACCAAAATATATCACCCCAATATTAACACGGCGGGAGCTATTTGCCTTGACATACTAAAAGATCAGTGGAGTCCGGCCTTAACTATTTCAAAAGTTCTTTTGTCGATTTCATCTTTATTAACGGACCCCAATGCAGGTAAAGCAGAAAAACATATTAGATTATATACAACATCAAAGAACTTAAAAGAGGCCTTTCTTTTATATTTAATTGTTTCATGGACAAATAGAAAAAACAACTGTAATGAAAATATAGGACATGTTTATGACAATTGGATTATTTATATGAAATTAGATTATTTATATGAAATTAGATCATTTATATGAAATAGGATCATTTATATGAAATTGGATCATTTATATGGAATTGGATCATTTATATGGAATTAGATCATTTATATAAAATTGAGATCCCTTTTACATTTTCCACTATTATATTTGCATTGTTCTACATTTTTAATTTGGAATTTTCAAACTTTTTTTTCTTTCTACAGATGACCCTTTGGTACCAGAAATTGCCCACGTGTATAAAACTGACAAGACTAAATATCACCAAACGGCTAAGGCGTGGACACAAAAGTACGCGCAATAAAACGAAATCGGGTGGTGCAATGGGTGGTGTTATATCTTTAGTCTTTAGAAGAATTTTATAACCTAGTATTTTATGTGGCACAAGAAATAAAAAGCAATTATTTGCAAACGGAATAATATGCATATATATTTATTCACGAAGCTGTTTATATTGATGAAAAGGAAAAATAGAAGAAAAACAAGAACCAGAAGAAAAAGTACATATAATGATGTAGTATGAAGTTAAGGAGAAAAAATAAGGAGAAAAATAGAGAACAGCGACATTTTGAAATGTTTTTTTTTTTCATCATATTTTATTCTTTTTCCTTTTTACGCTTCTACTAATGTTTATACAGAAATAATATAACACTATATATTGTTATTTCATTTTTATGGTTTAGTTTTTTTTTTTTTTTTATCATTATTATAATTATTCGTATTCTTCGTTTTATTCTCTTTATTATTACCTTTATTATTCTTATTATAATTATTACTACTATTATTATAATTATCATAATTATTATGTTGATATTATGCAATTATAAAACATTAGTATGTATGTGTGGATGTGTTGCTGCGCAAGATGCTAATTTTTTTACGCTTTTTTTATCGGTGCCTTTTCTTTCGTTATTGATTATGTTTTCTCTACCTTTTTTTTTCAATTCACATTTGTTAAACGATGGACTACATAAATATATATATATGTATCTGTGTATATACATGAACTTATATGTGTATTTTTATATGCTCTCATATATATGTATATATATACATGTATATGTATATATATTATATATATGTATGTATGTAGTTCTGTTATTTATAAACTAGTATTTATAATTTCGTTATTAATAAGTAAAAAAAAAAAAAAAAAAAACTGTAATTTTAGATGTAAATTAATGCAACTAATTGACATATATATGTATTATTACATAGAAGAATTTAAAAATATGTTCTGCATTAACAAAACAGATAACAGTGGTAATTTGCTATGAACATATAATAATAATATTATGTACATTAGCAGTTTTATGTAATTATATCATCTTCAAAACACAACAAAAGACAAAAAATGTAAAATATGTAGATGGCATGCTTCGTTATACATAAAATGATTAATAGCAATATATTTTCTGCCTCTTTTGCTACATCTGAAATGCCTATAACTTTTTATGTTATTTTTTTTCTTTTCGTCGTTTTTCACTCTTCACGCTCTGTTTAAAAAGCGAATTAAGTCGCAAACAACTAACGATTTGTTGACGAGTCAATTGTTGACGGACTGTCAGTTGGAATTTTGTGACTTATGAAATAAAAAATTATCTTACTAAAACTTATTTAATTTATTTAATACATGGGGAAAGAGTGAAAAAAACAACTTCATAGAAATTCTATCTTAATAGAATGATTTGTCGTTTCTGTTACTACCACAATAATAAAAAAAAAAATTCAAACATTTCGTCGGACACTTTTGACGGAGACGTTTCTCTTACGTATCATCGTATAAAAGAAAAAAACAAAAACCCTTTTTCAGACAAACACTTAAAAAATAAAGCAACAAATAAATTTATCGTACAATCCTTTTTTCCAACAATAGAAACGTATACTTATTTACAAACATGGAACTTTTTTAAATTATAAAAGGACCTTTACTGAAAACTTTAGAACAGTTTTTTTTTTTTTTTTTACATACGCCTTATGATCACATCTTCTTAATATCTATTAGTTTTTATTATTAGATGTGTGAATTTTATAAGAGCTCTTAAAAAGAAGAGAAATGACTTTTAAAAATAACAAAGTACAACAATAAAACGATATTATTTCGAATAATAGTACCATTAGAAAAAAGTACCATTAGAAAAAAGTACCATTAGAAAAAAGTACCATTAGAAAAAAGTACCATTAGGAAAAAGTACCATTAGAAAAAAGTACCATTAGAAAAAAATAGAACGCGGAATATTTTTCTCTTTTAATTTTTTATTGTTTTTCTCTTATGTATAAATATACACATAAATACGAGCTTGTTTCTAATTATTCACAAAATTCTTAAATACATACAATACGACTTTCAAAATTGTGTGTTTATAATTACATTTACATTGCAGGTATATAACAATAAATACGCACGTGCTAGAAAAAGAAGATTTTTTTTTTTTTTTTTAATGTAAATATCTTTTTTTGTTTCATCTTTACAATTTTTTGCCAATTTTAATACTTTTATGCGCTCATTAATCCTAACGGATCCTATCTTCAACCTTTGTAAATTAGTTCAACTTATAATTACCTATGTTATACAATTCATATCAAACTATTTATTTCAATCATTTTCTCTTTTTTTTTTCTTTTCCTGCTACCTCGATAAAACCTGAATAGGTAGGTACGTAGGTTGGGGTATTACTTTTCTTAAACATTTGATAAAATAAATTACGTTTTTACTAGAAAAAATGAATCGCGAAAAATTAGAAAAGGAGCGAATTTCGCAAAGAACCGAAAAACACATAAGACCTAAGGTCGTCACAAACATAATTACTGATACAAACTGTGATAAAAAGGGTATTTATTAATATAAACAAAAAGGAGTATATAAAATGGAACATATACAAAATGCAGGAAAAATACCACATATGTTTGTGGATACAGCAGTACAGAATCTCATCAGTACATATTTGTAGAATGAATATTTTTTACCCAGTGCATCTAACTACTTGTAAAAACAAAAAAAGGCATACTAGAAGCAGATGTAATAACCACAAGTGTTAAACAGTGGTGAGTATAGATAATACTTGTACTATCATAACAAATCATCCAAAGAAAAAAAAATTAAAATAGGATGATTCCTAATATGTTACCTTCTTTTTTTTTTATGTACTTATTTTATAAGAGAATGCATATATGAGAAAGCCAGATATGGAATATCAGAATTTTGTAAACAGAGAACAACAAAAACTGAAGGAATATGCTAAAATTGAATCTAAACGGTATCAGATGGAAACAATCAAGGAAATGAAAAAAAATGAATCCATAAGACAACCAAGAAACAAGTTGATACATTATATTATATTTCATTTGTATACACGCCTAAAGTAACTCAGAGACATAAAAAAAAATGTCATTGTTTACACTTCAATTTTCTATATCAGAAAAGAAATGTTGAATCGTGATGAAACCAGATGGCAAAGAGAAGAACAGGCCGCTAAAGTAAGATTCTAATGATAAAAAATACCAGTTACATTCTTTTTTTATTGACAGAGAAAAGAAATGTAATATTTAACAGAAAGAAAAAAAAAAAGGAAAAACTGTAGAGTTACTGAAATACTTAAAAATGTTTTTCCCATTGTGTTCGTTTCCTATTTTTAAAGAATGAAATAGAGAAATCAAAAAGACTACAACAGATGCCTTTCAAAAGCGAAAAAAATAAGTCAAAGTAAACACACGAACAAATTTCAAAAACAAAAGAAAAACAAACAATTACATTGTATATACATATATATTTATTTTTTTTAGTAAACATACAACTTTTCTTTTCAATACCCATTACACCTTTATAAAAATAAACAATATTACATAAAAGAATAAATAATAATTGTAATAGTGAACTAAAATATGAATAACAAAAAAACACATTGCTGCTTAAAATTTTCAGGAGTAATCGTGATATAATTAGTCATCAATACAAAGATGCTGCTTCTGCAGCAAAAGAAGAAAACAAAAGGGAGGTAAACACACAAAAAAAAAACTATTTTATAAGAAAATAAGCATACACAAATCATAGCACATCAATAATTGCATATACAAAATTGGGTATACAAAATTGGGTATACAAAATTGGGTATACCAAATTGTATATACAAAATTGCATAAATTAACATTTCATCTTTATAAAAATAATAAATATTTTTAACAGATGTTTGCTCAAAATAGAAGAGAATATTTGAAATCAAAGATTAGTTCTTACAATCCAATTACCGGTATGTTTTAATAAGTCCAAATAAAATCATCTTCATATAATATGCTTCATTTCGTTACACTTTTACTTTTTCTTTTTTTTTTGTTTTATCTAACTGTACATTTGTAGGTGAAAAGAAATGAATATGATCACAAAAAGTAATGATGAACAACACATTTTACAAATATATCACATATGCTCGAAACTGCTCTCTTTTTATAAAATATGTTTTTTTATAATATATTCAAATATTTTCGTTTTTTCGAACATATCGTATGTTCTTGTGTCTGTTAAAATTGAGGTCATTTCTCATTGCATCTATATCCTTTCATCATTTTTTTACCACACCTATTTTTACCTTTTTTCAAGTGATTCAGTTTCACTTGCTCTTAATGCGTTTACAACATTTGTTCCCGAATTTTTTTATAAAAAAAATAAACAGAAACTGCTACAACTTTTGAAAAGTACAAAGAAATGTTTTCATTTTATTTTATTTTATTTTATTTTATTTTTTTTTTTTTTTTTAAGGACAACACATTATTTATGTTTATTATTTCTAGGGGTCCATTCTTTTCCTATTTTTTCTTCCTCTACTTTTCCTATTCCCATTCATTTTTTATCAAAACAATATTGTTGTGTGCGATGGAAACAATTGAAAGGAATCGCCACAAGCAGCATACAAAGGGTCCAACAATAAAAATTGCAAATTCGAATTTTTTAGATTCATACTTAAAGCCTTTTCCAGTTGTTCTAGTTTTACATTATCAACTGAGACTCCCGACTTTCCTTTATACTGACTATTTCTATAACCTACATTATTATTATAATTTTTATTGGACCCAGTTTGATTCGTGAATCTTTGCTCCAGTTTGCTCATTTTTTTATTTTCAGTTATTTCTCCAATATTAATATTTTTTAAACGGCAGTATTTGTCTACTGACTCAATTAAAAAAGAGCAACTAGAGGATAATGTACCATTTTTATTTTTTTTAAGTTTCAGCGTTTCGAAATAATTTTTTCGAATTTTGTTCCATTTGAAGAAATTCCAAACAACCG
The DNA here is from genome assembly GCA_001625125.1 of Haemoproteus tartakovskyi. Lineage (NCBI taxonomy): Eukaryota > Apicomplexa > Aconoidasida > Haemosporida > Haemoproteidae > Haemoproteus > Haemoproteus tartakovskyi. The sequence goes on along the minus strand of LSRZ01000074.1, from coordinate 6,878 downwards.
TAAATTTTTCTTTTTTATTGAGCTGGTTTACCCCATAAATATAAATAGCCAATGTAGTTAAAGTTACGCTATAACCATTAAAAAGAACCATTTTTCCTATTTTATATTTTTTTTTAACATATTTATTAAATTTATAATAAGAACTATTTTTCAACTTTTTCACATTTTTCTCTTTGTGACATAAAATTATATTTTTTTTGTGAACAGCGAAATTTAAAAAAGCGGAAAAAATATACATGTTCATAAAATACGCTTTAATAATTGTAACACTTGGTTTGTTTACTTCGATATATTTAAAAACCAATATATTTAATTCATCATTGCTTAATATTTTGTTGCTTTCTACACAAAATAAGCATAAACATTCGGCTTTTTTCAATTGTGCATTTTCATTCTTATTTTCAAAATTTAAAACCGATTCGACTTCACTCGTTTCGTTGCTCGAATAATGTCTCCATTCATCTTTTTTGCTTTGTTCTTTATCTAAAACTAAAATATTTTTGTTGACATTTTTTATAAAATCGTACACTAAATCTCGAAATCGTTCTCCTTTTAACACGTTCTGTCTTGATATTTCATTGTTAATATTTTTAAAAGTTCGGTATATCAACACATTCTTTTTCAGTAATTCTTTTTTTTTGCTGCTACTATCCTCTTTTTTAACAGTCTCTTCTACTTTGTTACTTATCCTTTTTAATCCTTCTTTCTTATTCTGAAATCTACCCTTATTCTTTTCGACTTCTTTTGTCTCTCCTTGATCCGTTTCTATTAAACCCATTAATATCTCACAAAGATCTGCATATTCCTGTGTGTTGTCTTTCAATTTTTCTACATTTCTTTTTTTTTGTCCTTCTTTATTTTTTCCCTTAACAAAATAATGTTCATATACGTCTAATGTGTTGAACCCTTCTTCCTCTGCATTTGTTGAATCCACAGATCCAGAAGGGTCCGAAAAAAATGAATCTCTCGACAGTGTTTTACCGCTGTTGCAAGAATCATTGTCACTGCTAAAAAAAATTGATATCTTCTTCTGCTTTTTCTCTTTTTCCTTTTTTTTTGTGTTTTTTTTCTTTTTCTCCTTCTTTTTTTTCTTTTTCCGATTCTTCGCTTTCTAAGTCACTTTTGCTTTTAGTTATTTCTACAATACTTAAAAAATTGAATTTTCGATTTACTCTTTTCTGCAACTTTTCAAAATCGACTGACTGCTGGTAATTTGTCGCACTGCTGACTTTCTCTAAAACTTTACAGTTTTCATTTTTTTCAAATGCATTTTTATTAATATCTTTTCCAATCAATGACAAGGAATTTAAATTTTGGCCCTTATGGAATGGTTCATATCCTTTATCTTCTTTATCTCCTTCATATCCTTTTTTACTCTGTAATTTTTTTTCGTTGTTCTTGATTTCCTTAATTTCGTAAATTTCCTTTTTAGACTTGTTATCTTTGGGTTCTCTACAAAAGTCCCCTCGACTTAACAAAGATTCCTTTTGTTTTCTTTCCATTAGAAACAAAACGTCGTCTTGGTCACTTCTTTTCTCTGCTGACTCACTAATTATATATTTTGCATATTCCGCTTCTTCACAATCTAATCTTCTTTTTTGGTTCACAATTTTGGATAAGTAATCTTCTTCCTTTTCCTTTTCCTTTTCCTTTTCTTCTTCTTCTTCTTCTTCTTTTTCTTTTTCTTTTCCTTTTTCTTTTCCTTTTTCTTTTTCTTTCTTCTTCATCTTCATCTTCTCCAACTGTTTCTTCATATGAGCTTTCCATTACATCCTCTTTCTTTTTATTTTTTAAAATATCATAAAAATCATCTTGTATTTTTTGTTTTTTAAGATTATTTTTAAAATATCTGTCTAACCCACAAATTTTTACTTTTACATCTTCGTCACTTATAAAATCATCGTCAAATATACTTGATTTTATATTTCTTTTTCCTTTCCCTTTTTTTATTCCTCTTCCTGTTTTTATTCCTTTTCCCATTTCATTTCGTTTCGTATTCTTTTGTGTCCCTTTTCTTTTCATCTTTTCATTTTGCACGTCTCCTATTTTCCTTTTTCCCCTTTTCCATAAAACTTGTCGCTCATCAATACTACTATGACTACCGTTGCTACTACTATTACTATTAGTGTTAGTATTATTATTTTGATGAAAAATGTTCTGTAACATTTCTTCTTTTAATTGATTTCTTTGATTTCTTATAAGAATCTCACTATTTGTGTTTGCATTTCTTTTATTAATTAATTTTTCTATTTTTTGGGATCTGTCATTTCTCTTATGAATTATATTTTTTTCTTTTTCTTCTTCTTTTTCTTCTTCTTTATTAATAATAGCATCTTCCAATTTTTTTATTTTTACATTCTTTTCCTTTTCTTTTTTAACACCCATTTGATATATTTCGTCATCTGAACATAGAACTTTTTTTTTTCTTGTTTGTTTTGTTTCGTTTATTTTTTGTACATATTCACTTTTCTCTCTTTCTTTCTCTGCTATTTTCTTTTCTTTTTCCTTTTCCTTTTCTTTTTCCATTTCGTTTCTTCTGTTTTCTTTATTAGGTACCATTACAACTTCTTGTTCATTACATATTACAGAACTTGTAGAACTATTGGATCGAATAATTCTTTTTTTCTTTATATACCAATCTATTCCATTTTCTTTTTTTGAGACTTTTAATTGGGGTGTCATCTCTTGCAATATCATTTCTTCATTACTTGAAATAATTACATTTGGATTTAACATATCCTTTTTCTTTTTTCCTTTTTCGGACTCTTCACTTTTGTCTTCCGAGACACTACTAAATAAATTCATTGTGTTTCTATTTTCTTTATATTCTTATAAACAATATATACAATTGTTAGTTGGGATGTACACATAAAACTTTTTTTGTTGTTTTTCTTTTCTATATGTGTCTATTTGTATATACTTATATCTACATGTCGGTCTTATTTTTCCTTTTTTAATTTTCTTGTGAAGGGTTAATATTAGTTAGTCTTCAGAGATTTATACTTCATGTATCTCTGTTTTTATACTTCTTTTTTTTTTTTGGTTTTTTTTGGTTTTTTTTTGTTTTGTTACATATAAAATAAAACGATACTTTCAAATAAAGATTAGTTATATTTGAAACATTAAGAAATAAGTATTATAAAAAAAATTATATACACAAAACAGACAAGTTATATACATGAATATTCTTTTTTTTTGTTTTATTATTTGCTTTAATTTTCAATTTTCCATTATCAATTTTTAATATTCTTTTCATTTTTACTTTCAATTTCATTTCCAATTTCATATCCACTTTTATATCTCATTGTTATATCTTCATTTCAAACGTTTAATAATCTAGTGTAAATTGTGACAATTGTTTTTAATAAAAATATAATATCACGCTATTATTTACTAATTATACAACGCATATTTTAACTTAAAAAAAAAAAAAAAAAAAAAAAAAATAAAAGTTGCAGCTCCTTAATATAAAAGGAAGCAAATAAAAAAATATTTTTGATAAAGATTTTTCTAAAACATCTACAATGGAAAATTATGCAACATGAGGGTGTATTATATACATATACATATATATATCAATAATGTAAGATTTCTCTCGTTTTAATACTTTCTTTTATTTATGACAGAAGATCTTCTTTGTATAAAACGTGAACTAGATAGTATGGGTTTCTTAATTCAATGCGTGAAATATAAAAAAACTATTGAAGTCCTTTTAGTTACATGTAAAAATCACAATAGAAGTAGAAGTAAAAAATAAGAAACGTGAAAGTAAAAGTAAAAATAAAATTTTAATTACAAATTGAAATAAAGGAATCTTTTTTTTTTTTCATTGTTCAATTATTATTATTATTATTATTATTTTAATTATATAAAGATAATTCCACATTTCTAATATAAGTTATTTGTAATATATCTCTAATTCATATTTTTCTAATTCATATATAATTCATATCTTTCTAATTCATATATCTCTAATTCATATATATCTAATTCATATCTTTCTAATTCATATATATCTAATTCATATATATCTAATTCATATCTTTGTAATTCATATTTCATCTATGTAATTCGTATCTTTCTAATTCATCTCTATTTCAACAATTATAAAAGTGGAATTTTTTTAAAAGCTATAGATATGTATGTGTATCAAAAGGAAAGTGAATACACAAAGTGAAGACAGAAAGTGAATACATAAAGTAAATACACAAAGTAATTATGAATATACAGTAAATAAATGTGAATCATTTATAACTTAATGTGATACTACAACACAAAACAAAAAAAAAAAAATAAAAAAATAAAAATAAAAAAATAAAAATAAAAATAAATATATAATCTTATTTACATTTGGAAACAAGAATTCATTGTAGCACAAAATGAATAGAGACATGTTTAAGATAAAATATAGAAGTGGGGCTTTGGAAAATATAGTCATTCCTTTATTTAAAAAATCCAAACCACCACCGTGCCGTTTAAAAAGTGTATACGAAATAGGAAAAGATTTAAAAAGGAAAATATACACTAATCTATATGCTTATAATACTACCTGTAAAGGGATTTTCATATCAAGAGGAATTAACGACATAAATGGATTTCGAAATTGTGGAAAAACGAGCATATGTTCACATATTTGTGTTAATCTATTTTTTAATGATCTATTACATTTCTTTCATCTTTTTTATACTACTTATTTTTGTTTTGAAAATTTTCTAAAACAAAGAAATTTAGAAAATAAAATTTCCAAAAAGTTAAGTAGTACGCTAAAAAGGAACAGAAAAAAATTTGCGAAAAAAAATAAATCCTTTGAAGAACTTCAAGAAGTAACAGAATACTTCACTGAAATATTCATCAAAAAATATGGACAAGAGAAAAATCAAAGTCAGACAGCAACAAAGAAGGCATACAAGACAGATGATGAAGGAAACACGAGCGGTACACAAAAAGTAAGAAATGAGAAACGTAATATACAAAATAGAACACAAGAACCTCATCAGTTTTCCAAAAAAAGAGTTATATATATAGATTTAGATGGAGGATTTTATATCGAAAGATACAATAATATGATTCGATCAACTATAGATAGAATACAAAATTTAATGAAAACCTATCTCCAATTTGTTGCTGAAAAAGATTGTACTATATTTTTATTATTTTTAGAAAATAAAAAACTAAAACAAAAATTGTCTCAAATTTATAAAAATTATAAGGAGGAACCTATTTTTTTCATTGATTTATTTAATTATTATTTAAAAAAATATGTAACAGATATTTCCTTTAATGAAGTACAAGCTCACTTACAAATTTTAAAAATATTTCATTTCCAAGAATTAGTTAATACAATAGTTTTCATTTCGAAACAAATAGAAAAATATCACCTTTCTTATACTTCTTCTACTTCTTTAACATTTTCGAATCCTTCTGCCCACTGTTTTCACTTTCCTCATTTCAACAAACACGTGTCACAAAACTTGGGTATTGTTGTAGTGGATAATTTATATCATTTATATAGAAGTAACGAATACAGTGTTTCTTTAAAAAACCAGTTACTGAATGTGTTAAAACATTTGTATGTATTATCAACACGCTATAAAATATGTGTATTGGTAACAAATACTTATACCAAATATTCCAAAATTTATGATGAACTTTTTAATCGATTATATTCACCCTACTTGTATATTCGTCTGGTTCTAAAATTCTTAAATAAAAGATTGTATTATGAACATAACTATCACCTAAAGGAAACTGAAATGGACAATTTTATAGACAATGACGACGACCCCAAAAAAACGAGAGAGCGACAAAACTATCACTTTCGGGAAAAGAGATTTAATCTGAGATACATACAAGTTCAAAAAAAAAAAAAAAAACTACTCCTTTTTTTTTGAAATTAATACTCAGGGAATTCAAATGATAATGGAATAAAAGGAGATCCACATAAATACAAGTAATATAAAGCAGGAAATAGAAAACTATGAAAAGGACAGAGAACAAAACGGGAAGCATGACAAAACTATAAAAGGCTAGGATGGAAAAGATAACGGTTTCACTTTGTTAAAACAAATACAAACACTTCTTATAAATACAGATACATATGAAATACAAATGGTTTGTATACCATTAAATGAGATAAGGAAAATTGTTATCGGCGTTAATCTATTTTTAAAGGGTTGACATAATTTTTTTGTTTTATTTTTAACAAAAACAGAAACTCTGATATTATGATGTGATTTTTCTCCATATATGTACTTTTCCTTTTTCTTTTACAAAAAAGAATATATGAATATTCAATTTACACCTTTTTTTTTTTTTTTAAGCGGCATTTTAAGCTTATTGCACTTTTTTTTTTTTTTTTGCTTCTTTTTCTATTTTTTTAATTTTTCTTTTACAACTGATGCAATGTACCACTAAAATGGTTATTCACCTTATGATTTAGATTTTATATATATAAAACAGCAACTATATATCTTTTATATTTTTTGATTATTTTTTAAAATGTAAATGAATCTACTTTTATTCGAAGCTTTTTTAAAACCCGTACAAAGAATCTTACTATCAATTACGTAGTAATCACCCATTAACGTCTTTTAATGTCTTTTAATAAGTTGTTAAGAATTTCGTGTTTTTTAATGGAAAATGCAAATGTTTTTGCAAGCTATCATCTATCCACATGTCAACACCTGTTTACACACTTTTATATTTTTGAATAAAAAAGAATATATTTTATAAAAGTATACATCATGTTTTCATAACACATTACAGTAATATATACTCTTTATATACTCACTATACACAAATTATTCACCAAAATGATCTTCTTAATTTTTTCTTTCACAAGAAATAATAATTAATTGGTATTATTGTTTAAAATGGAG
>LSRZ01000073.1:25218-39115 GCA_001625125.1 Haemoproteus tartakovskyi | reverse complement strand
GAACGGAATAGTGAAATGAATGAAACACATGAGGAAAAGATCTGTGCTCATTCAGAATATCAACAAGATGTACTAAAAAAGAATGAAAGATTTTTTCAATATTATATAAATCAAAATATAATTAAAGAAGAAGAAGTAGATTATTTTATGGAGAAAATAAATAGTGAATTACCTATCACATTTCGAATATTAAGAAATAACAAATTCAGTGAGTATATCTGTAAAAGTATAGAAAATAAGTTACAAAATATAGGTACAGATAAATATTCTCTAATTCATTTAAATAAAGAAGATAACATATATGAAATTTATTTAAGTAGATATGAAATAAAAAGAAATAAAGATTATAAAGATTTATATACTTATTTAATAAATTTAAATGAAAGTGGATATATATTTCGACAAGAACTGGTAAGTATGTTACCAATTCTTTTCTTAAAATTACAGCCACATTTTTTTGTACTCGATATATGTGCTGCCCCAGGTTCAAAAACAGCTCAAATTTTAGACTATATGCATATGATGAAAAAAAGGGATATGAAAGACTTATTGATTCGACGTTATTTACAAAAAAATGGAAATTGTTTACAAAAGACACTTTCTTTTATAGATAGAAGTGATATATCAACATGTACAGATGAATCCGATGAATTAGATGAATCAAGTGAAAATATTGAACCTGGTATTGCTAACGTAGATACAAACATGAAAAACAACATAAGTATCGAAAGCAATTGTGATTCCAATTTGGATGATAAAGTTTTATATAACGTTAATGCTAATAGTGGAATTGGTATTGACAATGGATTATTTAAGAAAACTGATAAAGAACAAAAAGAATTTTTCAAAATTGAAGAAATCAAAACGAAGATTGAATGGATGAACCAAGAAAAGTGGAAATCAGGAAGTAAAGAGTTTCATTCGGAATTTAAGACATTATTTCATAAAATGAATCAAGTTTTAAATGAGAATAATTATGATGATGCGTTTTTAGAATATATTTTAAGCAAAGACAAAGAATCTTTTGAAATTTATAAAAAATTTATTTCCAACAATAATCCAGATGGTGTAGTGGTAGCCAACGACTCCAGTTTCAAAAGATGTTGTATGTTATTTCATCGATTAAAAAATGTTTATAGTGATAGTTTAATTGTAACAAACAATGATGCAGTCACATTTCCTTACATTTACATAGAGAAAGAAAAAAAACAGATAGACAGTGGAAATGATGAAAAACAATTAAAAGAAGATTCGAGAGGAGCGAAAAATAAACAAATACTGGATAGTGAACAAAACGAATTAGAAAAACCAAACGAACAAAAAGAACCATATGATCTAAAGAAACAACATATTCATCAAAATAATGAAATGGAAGTAATGACAGTAAAAGAAAATCAAAGTGAGATGTATTTAACAACATCTTGGAGAGAGTTAGGATTGAAATATGAAAGAAAATATTTTGATTCTGTTTTATGTGATGTTCCTTGCAGTTCCGATGGAACTATTAGAAAAGATAAAAATATTTGGTTACATTGGAGCGAAATAAATGCCTATAATTTATTTCAATTACAATTAAATATTTTAAAAAGATCAATCGATTTGACAAAAATAAATGGAAATATAATTTATAGTACATGTTCCTTAAATCCAATAGAAAATGAAGCAGTCATTTGTGAAATATTCAATTCTTTGGAAAATAAAAATTCTATAAAATTAATCAATTTTGAAAATCAGTTATTACAAAAACTAAATTATAAAAATGCAATTACCAAATGGAAACTCTTTTTAGACGATATGTGGTTTGATACATATGAACAATTTTTAGAATATTTAAAAAATAATAATGGTGTAAATAAAAATAGTAATGGTGATGATAAATGTGATGATAAAATATGTGATGATAAAATATGTGATGATGACAAATGTGGTGATAACATATATGGTGATGATAAATATGATAATGATAAAGAGACAGAGAAAGAACAGGAGAAAGAAAAAGAGAAAGAAAAAGAGAAAGAAAAAGAGAAGGATACATATGATTACATGAAAAAAAGATATCCTAATTATAAAAAGAAAAAACTTTATGAAAAAATACAAAGAGGTATGTTTCCTCCTCCTGAAACAGCAGAATTTGCAAAATCGATAAATTTACATTTTGCGAAAAGATTCTTTCCTCATCATTATAATGCAGGTGGTTTTTTTATTGCAGTAATTCAAAAATGTGATATTGTTCAATGGAAAAAAGGAGAAAGATGTCAAAAAAAAGAAGCGGCCAATTTACTTCAACAAATAAAAAAACAAAAACAAGAAGAAATTAGAAACCGACAACATAATAATCTACACCAGAAACAAAAGACACAAGAGACAGAAGAAAAACAAGAGAAACAAGAGATACAAAAGAAACAACAAAAGAAAGAAAATAAAGAAAATAAAAAACAAATAGGTGTGGAAAATATAATAGAAACAGTAGAAAAACTAGAAGAATTAACAAACTCAAGAAAAAACAAAAACAAAAACAAAAAACGAAAAAAAAACGGGAAAATAAATAAATCCAAATTAAAGAATATAGCTGAATCGAAAGCTAACGAAACCAACACAGTAAATGAAAATATAAAAATGGAAGAAATGGAAGCGATAAAAACAGATGTAAACGGTATAAACGGTATAAACGGTATAAACGGTATAAACGGTATAAAAGGTATAAACGATGTAAAAGAAGAAAAAGAAATGAACAATGAACAAAACATATGTAATGAAGAAGAGAAAAATGTAAATATTGTAACAAAAACAAATGATATAAAAAGTGAAATAAATAAAACAGCAGAAAATAAAATTATGAAAGGGAAAGATAATTTAGTGAAACAACAGGAATATGTAACTTTAGGTTATTATGAAACAATAGTAAAAAAAAATAATAATTTATTAGAAAAATTGAAAGATTTTTTTGATTTAACTGAAGATTTTTTATCTATCAAAAAGAATTTATATATTCATTTAAAAGATGATTTTACTTTTTCAAATATATCTGCGAATAAAAGATTGAATAATAACCTTAAAAAAATAACTTTAGTTAGTGATGGTGTTAAAAAGGTGTTAGAAGGATATACAAAAGTAAAATTAAAAATTGTTAATGCTGGAACAACAGTTATACAGATCGATAAGAATAAAAACATAAATGATATAAATGACCATTATTATAGAATAAATTATAGTGGATGTTTAAATTTTGTTTCTTATTTTAATGAAGTAAATAAATTTTTATTAGATAAAGAGTACAGAAAATTTATCATGGAAAACTATTTTATACCTGTATATGAAAGTGAAAAGAAATACTTCAATTTTGAAAAATATATGGAACGATTAAATGAAGAAAAAAAATGTACAGTGTCAAAAGTATATGCGGCTAAGAAAGAAGCCAAGGCAAAAAATAATGAATCTATAAATTCTATAGGTTTGGAAGAACAAAATAGAAAAGATTTTGATTCTAAGAATAAAGAAATGATAAATGAAAATGTTTCGAAAAGAGAGTGCATGTGTAAAGTGATAGATTCGGATGTAAACAAATGTAGCAATATTGTAAATGTATCAAAAAATTTGCATACTGTATGGGTAAAGAGCTATGCAGTATTAGATTTAATAAAAGTAGACAAATCAAAAATAAATAGAATATCTTCTGATACCGTAAAACAGACGGAAATGCTACAAACCTATTCACCTAATATTTTATTAACTTTAAATAAACATAAACAGATTACTGTAATACCTTCTAACAAAGGAAAAATGTATGTGGACATTTCGGTTGATAAACATTCTATTATGATGTTGCCTTATGTGCTTAGTTGATTATGTTATATGTGTTAATGGTAGTTGATAGTAGGCAACATACAGTTAATAATTGACACTCAATAGTTGGATATTTGTAAATGTTTTTAAAAATGTTCATTTCATTTCTTTTTTAAGAAACAAAAGAATATTGTGTTGAATTGTATCAAGTATATATGTTTTAAATATTGATATGGAACGAGTTTTTTTTGAATTATTTTTTTCAATTATTAACCAAATCTCTTTAGAACAAAATATAAATAAGTATATATTCCTTTTTTTTCATATATTTATCAGTATATTTCATATATTGTAAAAATTGTATGGTAAAAACGAAGTTCAATTTTATTTATTTTTTGTTTCTACACTTAATTAAAAACTTCTACACCTTACATGGTTTTCATAAAATAACCATTAATGTTGCAATTTTGAAAACAATACTTAAAAACATTTTTTAAAAACATTTTATAAATTTAATTTTTCGCTGCTTTAACGAATGTCTCAAAAACAAGAAAAAAGAGAAGTGATTCATTTTATATTCAATCTTAGCACTTCTCGACATAAAATAAAAAAAATTAACAAAAAAACAAAAAATAATAATTAAGAAAAAGATTTACATAAGTAACTACAAAAAAAGAAACACAAAGAAAACATTGTTTATATGAATAAGAAAATAGACAAGTATATTCCAGTAAAATTTAAAAAAAAAAATGTGACAAACAATAATAATGTGTTCAAAATTTTACAAACACTGTAGCTAACATTGATTTACTTTTATTTGTAGTAGATTATACATTACATACTTGTCATCAGTGAAAAAAACAAAAAAAACATATAACAAAAAAATAAAATAAAAATTTTATATTAGATATGAATAAAGACAATATAAAATAACAACAGCTGGTGTATTTACTTGCTATAATTCAAAAAAAGTTTATCCACCATTTCATCGTCACTATTCTCAACATTACAAAAGTTATCTAATGAATACGGGCAATAATTTAATAATTCTATTTTGTTTTTACGTTCTGTTTTGGACGAGTTTTTTTCTGTAGTTTTCGACCGTTCATTTTTAATATTTGTTTGAGTAATTCCTTTTTTTTCATACACTTTACTAGGTGTATTATTATTATTATTATTAGTCTTATTCTTATTCTTATAATCATAATTCACATTATTACTTAAGGTTTCTTTTTTTTTCTTATTTTGAGTATTTTGATTAAATAATTCATTTATATTATCTTCTATACTTTTTCTTTTTTTATTTTTTCAAATTTTTCAATATTAGAATGTTGGTATGTTTGATAATCTTGTTCACTAACAACTTTGATAAAATTCGATCGTTTTTCATTTCCTTTCATTTGTGGCGTAGATGCATGTTGTTTCTTCAAAAAATATATTACTTTTCTTTTTACATTTTCATTTTCTTTTTCATTTTCTATATCATTTTTAGTTTCTATATCATTTTTATTTTCTATATCATTTTCCATATCATTTTCTATTTCATTTTTAGGTACATTTTTAAGTACGTTTTTCTCATTACTGTATCTTGATTCTAAAGTAGCATTTGAATTTATAACTGCCATGTTAGAATATGCTTCACTAGTATTGTTACTTATATGTTTTACCGAAACCGAACATTGTTCATCCATATATACAAATGCTTCTTCTTCATTTTGACATAAATTGACATGTTTCTTTTGTGTGTCAAGATTTGGATCATTTCTTTGCTTAGAATTTATTGAAGAATCAAAATTATTTGATTCTTTTTTGAGTTCTTTATTTTTAGAAATCTTATCAATCGTTTTTTTTTGCATATTACTACTATTATTATTATTTATATTATTATTTATATTATTATTATGATGATGATGATTTCGAAACTTGGATAATATGTTTATTGGTTTTATATTTTTTATTAAAGGATTATTAGAATTAAAGAATTTATTCGTATAATTTGAGAAAAACTCGGGAAGTGTGCTTTGACTTTCTTGTATTTTTTTCATTTGAACGTCTGCACTTTTATATTCATATAAACTATTTAAAATATCATTACTTCTATTGTTGTCACAGGTGTGATAAGAAGACAATTCTTCTTGTCCTTTTACAGTATCTACCATTTTTTTAATATCAGTTACATTTAAACTGCTGTTTATCAAATTGGAACTGTTAATTTCATTTAATTCTTCATTTTCTCCTACAGAAGTTATATTACTTTTTAAAATATCTTTATATTTCTCAGAATATTTAGATGGAACTGTTATTGTTGCTTTTTCTTTTTGTACACTTTTGTTTATATTCGTTACATATTTGTTGTCTTTGTTTTTTTTATATTCATTTATTTTGTTTAAATCAAAAGAATTTGTTAAGTTTCCAAAACATTCTTCAGTTTTTGAAATGGCATTAGGAAATATATGACTCCTATTTATAACATCCATAAGAGATTCACTTCTTCTTCCATTTCGAATACTATGCATATGTATATCTTCATTTACCACATTTCTATCGATTTTTGAAAAAACAGAACAATCAATATCACTATTTTCTATTGTAAGTTCAAGTTCCTCTTCATGTTCTTCTTCACATTCTTCTTTACATTCTTCTTTACATTCTTCTTCACATTCTTCTTCACGTTCCTCGTCACGTTCCTCGTCACGTTCCTGTTTCTCTTCATTTTCCAGTTCGTGTATATTTTTTTCTTTTTATATCTTTTTTATCTTTCTTTTCTTTTTTTTCTTTTAACTTTTTTTTCCCTTTTTTTGCTTTTTTGCCTTTTCCTTTATTATTGGTATCATGATCATCCAAATTTAACACCCTTTTAACGAAAACGCTAGTATCAGAATTATCATTTCCTCCTATGTCTTGTAAATTATCTAAATTTCTATTTTTCAATAAATCTAAATAATCATTGGAATTTAATTCGCCTTCTGTTTCTCCTTTATTGATATTTATAGGACTTGAATCGAATGTATATAAATTTAGAATTTTATCAAAATGTTTTTTAAAAGGGGATTTGAAAAAATTTCCATTTGATTCGTTGATATAATATTTACCACATTCTATCTTTGATTCATCTTCTTTGCTTTTAACGTATCTATTTTTGTTCACTCCTTGACTGTTTATCTCTTCATCATTAGAACTGAATATATACACTGCATTTGGTGTGAGGCTTCCTTGTTCCATATATTCTCCATTGTCTGCGATATCAGTTCCTACAGTTGTATCTGTAGTGCTTCTATTGTGTCTTACACTTTCCCTGTTGTTCTGTTCCTTTTCATTTTTGTCATCTTCTTTATTTTTGTCTTCGTCTTCGTCTCTATCTCTGTTTAGGATATTATTTAAACCTTTGTTTTCATTATGTTTGTCATTTTTATTTGAATGGAAATTTAATGACGCTTTGAAAACATTTCCACTGTTTTTATCAAACAAATTATTTACTAATTTTTCACAATTTTTTCCTAATTTTTCCGAAATATTATCATTACTAACATAACCATCCATTTCTAAAATATTGCTGTGTTTTAAAAAACTGGTATTTGAGTACTTGTAATTACAATTTTCATCATTGTTACTTATGTCACTTCCAATTATAATAGGAGAATTAATATTATTATAAGATGTCGTATCACTTGATGAACTTTCTGTTAATAATTGTTTACCTTGTCTATTAGAAAAGTATTGGTTAACAGACTGACTGATGTTACTGTTTAGAGCAGGAACAGGAGCAGGTGTAAGAGATGGAGAAGGATGAAAAGTATTAATAACGTTATCAATAGGATTTGTTTTGTTACTTGAAATCTCTTTTTCTCTTATGTTTCCACTATAATAATAACAACTTGAATCTGGCAATTTTTGAATTTCTTTTTCATTTTGATGATATGCCACTATATTTGAATGTGTGCTCATATTGTCGTTAGTCTTATCTTTTGTCATTAATAAATTATTGTGATACATATTATTTTTTTTGTCTTCATAATTTGGACTTATTTCATTAGACAAAATATTATTTCTATTTGTAATGGGATTAGATACTATGTTACATAAGTTTCCATTGACTGCAATTTGAATGTTTTGTATATCACTCGAATCATTTACATGTCCTTCTGTACTTTGTCCCCTTTTCTGGTTCTTTTCTTGACCATTGGTACCTGTGCTATTATCATTACAAGCATATATGTTTTTTAAGCTTCCTTCACTTTTGTAATTTTCATTTGCATAGTTTTTGTTTACATAATTTTCATTTCGAAATTTCTCATCTGTGTAATTCTTATTTAAGTAATTCTCATTTACATAATTCTTATTTAAGTAATTCTCATTAACATAATTCTTATTTAAGTAATTCATATTTCCACTGTTCATTTCGTTTCCTATTTCATTTTTCATAGTTTTTTCATTATCTGTTTCTTGTTGTGCTTCTCGATCCATTACTTCTGTGTGTCCTTCCCTTTTTATGTCACTTCTTAATTCATCTACTTTTCTTTTAAAATTTTCGAAATCATCTATACTTTTATATGCGAAGGATTCATAAAAACGATCGCTTCCAATCATCAACTCTGCAATTTCTTTATCATCAACTGAACTTGTATCAGAAAGTCCATTTTGAAAACCATATATTTTGTTGAAAATATCTTTATTTGACCAATATATATTTTTTTTGTCGTTTACATCGTCATATGAATTGCTGAAACTATCTTTTTTGTGTTTTTCTATTTCCTGATTATGAAAAACTATGTCCAAGTCTGCTTTTTTAATTACACTTTCTTTTTTCTTGGTGCTTGTTGATTTGGATTGATCTTCATATAAACTTCGGTTCGAATCTTTAGTATTTTCTTTCTCCTTCAGCACTGTTGTTTTGTCCATAGTTTTGTCTTTCACGTTTTTTGTTGTTTCGTTGTTTGTTTCGTTCGTTGTTTTGATCGTTGTTTTACTTGTTGTTTCGTTCTTGGCTTTATTAACTGCTTTGTCAAATCCCTTATCCATTCGAATATTGTTCATAGACATTCCATTCACATTTATATAAGAATTCATAGATATAACCGGTTTTATTGTGGTTTCTTTTTTTTTATCATCAGATATATCAACGCAATTTACTACTGTTTTTTCCTTATTTTTCAAATGATTAATATCAATAGTGCTGTTCAATTTTTCGTATTCTTTTATTTTCTTTTCCACTTCTGTATCTGTTACTCTTTCCACATATTCATTATTATTTTCATTTGGAAAGGCTTCATTTTTTTTTTTTAAAGATAATTTCATTAAAAATATTTATATTATAACATTCATTATTTTTAACATATTTCACAATCTGTTCCATTATCACATTATCATCAATATCTGTTTCTTTTTTCCCTTTTTGAATAATTTCATTATGAAAATAATCTTTTAAATGTTTTACTAGTTCGTCTTGTCCCAATTCGTTAAACATATCTTCCTCTGCTAACCCTTCTTCTCCTCCTCCTATAGAATCACTCGAAAATTTTAATTGCAGTTCATTTTTTTCTTCAATTCTTTGTATACAATCCGAATCAAATCCTAACTGTTTTTCATAGTCTATGTATTTTTCTTCATCACTTTGGCAAATGTCCTTTTTAAACATATCGTTTAAATCGTTGCT
The DNA here is from genome assembly GCA_001625125.1 of Haemoproteus tartakovskyi. Lineage (NCBI taxonomy): Eukaryota > Apicomplexa > Aconoidasida > Haemosporida > Haemoproteidae > Haemoproteus > Haemoproteus tartakovskyi. The sequence continues at coordinate 29,679 of LSRZ01000073.1, read as the reverse complement.
GTAAATACAATAGCTTTCCACCTTTTCTTTTTCAGATAACAGAGTCATATTGTTTTGTTCTAATGTATCGTCACCATTTTTTGTTTCACTCGTTCTCCTTAATTCATTAACACTTTTCTTTTCATTTTCTGACTTCTTAAGTTCACTTCCTATTTTTGTGTGTTCCTTTTTCTTTTCTTCCCACTTTTTTTTCAAAGCACTAATCATTTCCGATTTCAGTTCACGAGTCTCGACAAATGAATCGTCTTTCTCTTGTTCTGTTTCTTCCTTTGTGTTTTTCTCTTTTGCTTTCTCCTGTTCATTTTCTTGTACATTTTCTTGTAAATTCTCCGGTGTATTCTCCTGTACATTTTCCTGTATATTCTTGGGTTCTTTTTCCTCTTCTTTTTGTTTCTTTTCTAACGTATGTTCATTAGTTGAAACAAAGGTTAAATTATTACTTAAGAGGTCGAAGTTTTTTCCGTATTGTTTCATTTCTGAAGGTGGTGCCTCTATTTCCTCATTTTGCTGAATTTTGTTCTTTTCATTTTTTGTAAAAACTTGCGAATCTATATTGGAACAAAACGATTCGCTTTCCTTATTAGAATGACTATTTATTTTTTCCATATCTCCATTATAATGCTGATCCTTAAAAATATGATACATATTTTGACTAGTATTCAAAAGTTTTCTGTTTTTTCTAGCCACTGGATCTTCTTCTTTATCACCATCAGAATCATCATTAAAAGATGTGTCTTTTTCATCATTAATGTTTGAATATAATGTTTTTTTCTCTTTCAGTTCTTCTTCTGCAACTTCATTTTCTGGCTTTGCCTCCATACTTGATTCACTTTCTTTTTCACATTTTAAGCGTTCCATAAAATTTCCCAGTATAGTATTCTCTATTTCTACACTCTTTATATCTGTTTCATCCTCAAAAGCTATTTCTATTTTTTCCTTCTCGTTTTTCTGTTTTTCCTCTGTTTTTTGTTTTTGTGTTTCATGTGTTTCATCTGTTTCTATTACTACTTCTTTTCCATTTCCAAAGACGAGCATTTCTGCATAAGTTAACAAGTCGGTTAATACATTTTTCTTCTCTATGTGCTCGTTTCCTTGTTCTTCATTATTGTTAGGTTGTATGTGCTTTACCTCATCCTCTTTATTATTTAGATCAATGTCTTTTGAATGAACTTTTGTAAAAGATTCATGAGATTGTAACATATGTTTTATAACTAAGTTTTTCATTTGCTTTGATAATTTTTCACTTCCACATTCACTTTCACTGTCACTTTCCATTTTATTGTTATTTTCTATTTTATTGTTATTTTCTATTTTATTGTTATTTTCTATTTTATTGTTATTTTCTATTTTCTTGTTACTTTCTATTTTATTGTCATTTTTTTCTTTTTCTGTTTTCTGTTTATTGCTTTCTTGATCCTGTTTCATATCATCAATGGCTTTTACACCATTACAAGTGGATTCTAAAAATTGCTTTATGTTCGAATCTTCTAAGAACGATTGAAAGTGTTTACTATTTAAGTGTACAAGGTTGCTTAGATTTACGTTGGTACTTTTGTTTGTCAGAAAATTACTTATGACTTCATCTAGAGAGCTACTTTTAATTTTTTTTATGAAAATATTTGGATTCTCTGTAGAAGTTGAGTGCATTTGATGAGTTTCCACTCTCTCCATTGAAATGTTGCATCCTGTTTCTTCTTCATCATCAATCATATGAAATGAATTTTTGTTTGTAATATCATCACCCCAGTTAACCAAACTATTGTTGCTTTTTAAGTAATCATTTAAATTTTCTGAATTAGAGAAGAGGTGATAAAAATCATTGTGGAATTTCTTCGGATCTAGTTTTTTACATTTTAACCATTCTGTGTATACTCTTGCAATAATTCCAGGATTGTAATACCAGAAGCATGTTTGTTCTGCCCCTGTATGTTTCTCTTCATCTACTGATATTTTTGCAGAAGAATAAAAAAAAGGAATTTTCAAATATTCTCCTTGATTATTAGTGCTTATGCTGATGTTGCTATATATGCTGTTTGCATTACTATTTTCAATAACAGAGCCCTTTAAATGTGTTTTAACCATATACAGGAGAAAACTGTCATTGGAGCATCCAAAAGAACAAGGATTTGTATTGGGAGTAACATTTTGACTATCCCAATTATTTACATTTCTTTTCATACCTGCAAAATTTGTATTTATAAAAGATACTGTATCTTTACCTTTATTCGTATTAGTGCTATTACTGTTCCAATTGCTTTCTGAATCTATAATAGCCTCCGATGACTTCATTGTGACTGATATAGACACACTGGAAGAAATATCTGCCTTTTGTTTTTCATATGTGTTCATAATATCTGTAAGACTGTTACTAACGCGAGGTTTCTCTTGTAAAGTATATGTATTTGTTTTTGCTTCTTTTGTCAGAGAACAACCATCTTCTGAGTAAAAGGATGAGAAATCCAGATGCGTCTTTTCTTCTTGGAGTTTTATTTCCATTTCACCTCTACCGAATGTTTCAAAAGGTATAGTTTCTGTGGTTTTCATTAAGTCCACTTTAGAATATGTTATTTGTTCTTCACTCTGGAAATCTTGTAGAAATTCAATAAGCTGCATTTTCTTTTTGAAATAAAAGCATAATTCATCATAACTATCTAACAAACTTACAATGATACTCGTATATTTACTATTAAATAAAGAGGGAGTGCAATAATTGGAATTTTTACAATTAGTAAAATAATATTCCCTATTTATATATACTTGTTCATTGCTGATATTCTTTCTTATTTTTTGTTTTTTTTCTTCTTGAAGAGAAGATACCTTCTGCAACAATATCTTTGAATATCTTTTAGCAATCTTTTTTGATTTGTTATATGTTCGTTTTATATTTCTTATTTTTTCATATCTATCCTCTCTTTGTTCTTCACAATCATCATCATCATATTTTTCATCATAATTTTTATCATTATAATTTTCATCATCATAATTTTCATCATTATAATTTTCATCATTATAATTTTCATCATCATAATCTTCATCTTCATCATCATCATCAGTATTTATGTTTTTTTCTTTTCCCAAATTTGTTCTTTTTTTGTTTTTGTAAAATTGATCATTTTGTGGAAATTCGTTTTTCCAAGAATTTATATTTATAACAAAATTGTGAGATGAAGATTTTTCATCACTATCTTCATGTTCATAATTATATTCACATTTTTTATTACAATAGTTGTCATATTTCTTGTCATTTGTGTAATAAGGTTTTCTGCTTTCTCCGCTCAATTCATCATTTTTGTAGGCATTTTTAAAAAGGCATTGTAAATCATAAGCCGTTTTTAAAAGGATGTGTTTATATAAGTGCAAATCACTATACACATATTTATTATAATTTACATCAACAGTGCGACTTCGTTTTCTGTTCACCTGCGTAATTTTTCCATTAGGATCTACAAAGAGATAAAACTTTTCATATTCAAAATGTATTTCGTCATTATTCTTTCCATCTTTTATAAAATAGGGATGTATATTAGAATATAACACTTTTCTTTGCGTTAAAGAATTTATGAAAGAACTTTCTTTAGAAGAGAAAGTGTAATAAACATAAAGTAAGTGAAAAACAAAAAAGAAGGCAGTAAACACCATATAAAATAAATATATATTGTTGAGACCACTGTTTATATTTGCATTGGATGTATTAGCAGTAGATCTAACAATATTATTGTATTTGGCATAAAATGCTGCAGATAGAATAGTATTTGTCAAAAGCAACATGAGTTGTGAAATAAGAGCAGCGACATTGGTATATTTTCTAGTAATATATATAAAAAAACTATTGAGAAAAACCAGTAAACTACTGATAATAAATAAAACATCATGAAAACAACAAAAGATAAAAAAGAATCCTAATATACCACAACTACACATAATATATAAATCTAACACATTAAAAAAATTAATTGCATTGTGAAAAATCCATGAATGCTGTTTTTGAAGTCGTTTACAAAAATTCAGTAATGTCATATATAAAAGTAGAACAACTACATAAAGACTACATACAACAATTTCTACACATAAAAGACTTTTGCGTAAATTGTCAGCAGCAGTAGGATGTTTGTAATTCATTTGAAAATATGTAAAAATAGAAACAACCGATATAATAAGCAATCCAATAACAGAATTAAGTAACGTAATAAATGATCTACTAAATTTTAACTGAATAGATAATATTAATAATAAAGAAGTTAAAAACACTCCTAAATATTCTCCTGTTATAAAAAAAATTAATAATAAAGCAAAAAAAGTACAATTAAAAATGCAATTAATATCTCTCATTTGGAATAATCTTGATATATATTGTTTTTTATTCGATTCTTCATATACTGTAAATACTTTTTTCATTGTTTCATCAATTCTGTTACTTATATGATTTAGTTTTTCTTCATATTCGTTCATATTATTCTTATC
>LSRZ01000073.1:13343-24057 GCA_001625125.1 Haemoproteus tartakovskyi | reverse complement strand
GGAAAAGACAAAGAATTTTTATCTTATAATATTTCAGAAAAGAAACAGGTGTGAAAAACATAGTTGTAAAACAAAGAATAATCTAAATGATATAAATGAAACATAGTTTAGGTTATTCTTATTAAGAATATTTGTAATAATGTGAAGGGACAAGTATTATATAAAATAATAGAAAAAGTACTGAGGACAATCATGATATCACATATATATATATATATATATATATCTAAAATTAATGATAAGTTTCAATAAGATAGATTATATAGATAATATACAAAATAAACAGTCATATATATGTAAATATATTTATTTAGAAGTGGTTATAAAGTTATTATATAGTATATATTTTCTTATTTTAATAATTTTTCAAAAAGCTGTAAAATTGAGAAAAAATTGAGAAAAAATTGAGAACAGCTGTAAATGAACAATTGCATCGAGCAACTGAAATAATTAAATTGGAAATAATATTGTAATAAAAAAAGTAAAGCATTTCATTATCACTCAATCATAAGGCTAACATATATGTTTACCCTTGCTTTTTCGTTTCCATTTTCCTTTCCTTTTCCTTGTTCTTTTTTCTGAGGGAAGAAAGGATTATGTCCGATAAAATTAGGAGAAGAAAATCGAAGTGGCAAAATATTTTTTTGTAAAAGACGTTTCAGCAAAAGAACAGAACAATTATAGTTACATTATAAGTGCACCTATTCTGGTTCTTCTTTTTTATTTTCAAGTGATAAAGAATACAAAGAAAGAAAGTGATATAGAAAAGGAATAGAAGAAAAGATAAGAAAAGAAAAGAGCAAAGAAAAAAAGAAAAAAGAAGAGAAAAGAGAAAAGAAAAGAAGAAAAAAGAATAGAAAGAAAGAAAAAAGAAAAGAAAGAAAGAAAATAGATACTGCCATGGATGAAAAACGGAAAAAACGCAATCAACGAAATTTAGAATGTGTGAAATATGCTCAAGATGAAAACATTCTGTTAGAGAATTTAAAAACACTGGAAACGAATTCAGAGGATGAACAAAAAGAAATTTTTTTAAAATTGATTGATATTTTTTTAGACGACAATCATTATGGTTATGATGAAAACTATTTATTTAATTATGAAAAATTAAAGAAGAAGAGTGATTTTCATTTAACTAAAAAAGATTTGAAAAGGACGGAATTTTCCAAGCAGTTTAAAATCCGTGTAAAAAATAAAAATATTGAAGAAATGAATGAAGAAGATTTAAATTATTATATGTTGAAAAAAACAAAAAATCCAAATAGTTATAATAGAGAATTTGCAAATATAAAAAAAGTTTTACTTCAACATATTTGTAATGGTATTTTAAAAAATTATGTTACTATTCAATATTTCATCGATAAAATATGTGTAGATTATCAGGTGAAATGTTATCAACCAAATAAGAAAAACGATAAATCGGTTCCAACACCAGTAGTGGGAAAGAAAATAAGCCACATAATTTATCATGAAGATCTAGTAAATATTATAATTGAAACAATTTTCCAGTGTTTTCTAAAAGATGAGAAAATGAATGTATCAAATTTGCCAAATTATAAAACAGAAGATGACAAATACACAGGGAAAATGAACGAAAGTTATTTAATCCATTCAAAAAAGAAACAACAGTATAATATGGTGAAAAGTAACAACAATAACAATAACAGGAACATCAATAGCAATGACAATGACACAATAGAAACCTATTCGATAAATTATTTAAATTTGCTACAAAAAATAATTTTTATGAATAGAAGTATAGTGAAAAATATCTTTTTTATATTTTTAAAAAATTTAGAAGTATTGAAAAGTAAAAACAGCAGAAAAATTAAAGAAAGTGTATTATTAATTTTTAAGGAAATAATAAATTATTGTGACGAATTAGAAATGGGAGTTATTTATAATGTTTTTTTAAATAGAAAATTTATATATCAAGATAAACAATTATTTAAATGCTTCATTATTTTATGTTTATTAAATCTAAAAAATATACAAAATGTACACACTTTTCAGTTATGCTTGAACCTCATTTCAAAAAAATTGAATCTACATACAGGATTGCAAATAAAAAATAAAAGAACCAATAAAAATAAAAACTTTTGGAATAGTAAACAGGAAGACAATATAATAGATACCACAAATTGTTATATTACAAGTAACGAAGAGAGTGTATGCCTCGAAGAAGAGGATGATGAAGATGAAGATGAAGAAGAAAATGATGGTGAAGAAAATAGTTCTCATTTTGAAGAAGAGAAAACAGAAGAAACAGAAGAATCAGAGGAAACAGAGAAAACAGAAGAAACAGAAGAAACACAGGAAGAAGAGGTAGAAAAGATAGAAGAAATGACAACTGAAACAGAAAAAACGGCAACACATATTTCAACATTCAAGATTCATAAAGATATGTTTTTCAATAGGTCGACAAAGAAACTAAAAACACTTTTTCTTTTTTTATTAGCTGTTAAAACATACGATATAAGTAATGTTACTGGAGACGTCGAAAATCTTATAAAAGAATGCTATTATATTTTAAAAGAAAATATAAAATGTTTAAATAGAAAAACACTTTATATTACGAAGGCAATTATGTTTTTATTTGTCTTAATATTTTATAATTTAAATGTAGATAAGAACGAAGGTGTTATTTGGATTTTAAAAATTCTTGATCTGTTAAGTGAAAATTATTATAACCATATTGATGAAGAGGAAGAGGAAGAGGAAGAGAAGGAGAAGGAGAAGGAAGAACAGGAAGAGACAGACAGAGAAAGAGATAGAGAAAGAGAAGGAAAAGATGAAAAGTACAAGGGAATAGAAGAAAAACAAAAAAAAAAAAAAGGAAAAACCGATAGAAAAGCAAGAGAAAAAAAAGAAAGAAGAATTAAAAAAATACGATCTGGAGTTAATTAAGGAGCAACACAATTTCCCTAATATACATTTGTTCGAGTTCAACGTGTCTCCAATTTTGTTAATTTTATTGGTCGTGATAAATATAGAAAATAAAGTAAAACGTTCAGAAGAAACGGATAAAAAAGAGGATGGATACAATAACAGAATAAATGATAAAGTATTAAAAGACGCAAAAAAACAAAAAGAAAAGTGGAGTGCTCGCTTCCAAAATTACAACAGGAATTTGTTTAATTATTTTCGAAAAAAAAAAATACGTTGTAACGAGAATGGAGAAAGAAAAGAAAAAGGAGGAGCATGTTGTTACTTGTTGGAATATGTAAAAAAGGAAATACATTATTTAGTAGAAGATGAGTACCCTTTTTTTGAAGATGAAATGTTAACTATGTTTTCCGTCAATAATATTTTATTTTACATTTTTGAGATATATAGTAATGTTGATATAATTTATTTTCTTCGTTTTTTCTTATTATGTGAAAGAAAGATGCGTTTCATAAATTGTGAAGCGGTTAAAAGGTTGAAAACAGAATTAAATGTCCTTTACCAAGTGAACACGAGATGGAGTGTAAACATTTTTGAAAATTTAAAATATGAGTATATTTCTAAATGTAATACAATTTATATTAACATACTTATTTTGTCCTTTTGTGAATCGAATATAATTTTTGTGTCGAAATTTATTTCCTTATACTGTCTAATAAATTCATCCGAATTACTAAAGTTTGTACCTTCTTTGTTATTTCTGTACAAATTAACAACAGAAAATTTGTGTATAAATAAAAAAAGCTTTCGATTAGAGAAAAAAAGTTCCGAACATCCAGAAATGCAGAAAGGAATTTCTCATCTCCATGTTGTGCGCAGTTTTGTTTTAAGTATTTTGATAAAAATTGGAAGTAGTAATAATAATCTTCCTATTATTTACAATTGTATTTTATTCTTATTGAATGGCAGTGGAAACGAAGAAACATTAAAAGAAGAAAAAGGAACAGTGGCAAGAAAAAGAACTGGAACAGAAACTGAGACAAATGGAAAAAAAGAGGAAATGGAAATGGAAATAGAAATGAAAACGAAAATGAAAATGAAAGTAGGAGTAGGAGTAGGAGTAGAAGGAGATGGAGAAGTTGAGAGCAAAGAAAAGAGAATGGTCAAACAAGATGGAGATATCAAAAAAAGGAAAACTGAAAAAAAAGAAAAAGAGAAAGAAAAGGAGAACAGAAATGAATTTAATAATTTGTATCTTCTGTACTGTTATGAAAAATTAATTGAATGTAACGAAAATGTGATGAGTAAATATTTTAATTATATTTCCAATTGGATGGAAACAAAAAGTAACAGTGCAAACGAAAAGAAAATCGAAAAAGATGACCTTTTATTAAATGAATCTCCAGAATCCGTTATAGATTGTACCGATGCTGATATCCATATTTTTTTTGATTTAAAAAATGTATTACTTTTATTAAAAATTTGTAAATTTTATAATGTGAGTAGTTATATAAATATAGTGATAAAATTAATAAATATATACTTTAGCACATATAAAAGAAGACTTTTTTCGAATAGTGTGTATTATAATATAGAATCCAATATTATCAAAAACTGTGTACTTATTTTAATTATATTATCTATAAAAAAATATACAGAATTTGATATAATATATAATTTGTTAAAGAAAAATTTTTTAAAGAATTTAGAATTTGGGGAATTACAGTTTTGCAATTTTAACGTGTTAACTGTTTTAGTTTTATTTACAAAATTTTATATACATCATTTAATTTACAAACAAGAAAAAGTATGTGATGAGCAATACGAAATTTTGTATTACACAAAAATTAAATATGTGTTGAAAGATTTTTCAAAACTATTGACTTTAAATAATGGTGACATAATTCATGAAATTGTCAACGCTCTCGCTTTATTATATCCTATATACAACAAAGAGATTAGTGGTAATAATGAGATACAAAAACTAAATCAAACGCAAGAGTTGGAAGACGAAGGTTACACAGAAGCTGGTGCGTTTACAAAAAATAGAAGAAAAGAAACAGAAGAAGAGAAGGGAAAGGGGAAGGAAAAAGGAAAAGAAAAGGGAAAAGAAAAAGAAAAGAGAACGGGAACAAAAAAAGAAAAAGAAAATGTAGAGATAGAAGGAAAAGTAGAAAATGTTTCCAGTAAAAATTCAAGCTTTGAGTTACACATGGATGAAGATGATGATATTTTAAGACTGTATTTTGACAAGAATTTTATTTGTGAATCATTTTTGAACTGTAAATCGGATAATAATAATATATATGAGAGTTTTCAGAAAATAATGGTAAAAGAAGAATTAAATAATATCTCAGTAGCTTTTTTAAGAAGTTCCTCAAAGGTCAATACAAACAATCACTTGATAAAAATGTTATATAAAATATGCAATACAAATGTAAAACGCGATAAAAATTCCAATTTTCGTTATTATTATAAATTGTTATTTACTGAACAATTTCGAAATATCGATGAAATCATTGGTATATTTAAAAACTTGTTTTTTTACAATTCTCATTTAATCACTCTTTTTTTTTATGTACTAGACTTTTTCTTCCAGAAATTAAAAAAGAAAATCGAAGACAAAGAAGAAGTGATTCTTTTTTTTGAAAAAAAAATAAATACAGGAGAAAATGTAAAAGGAAGTGTAAATGGAAAGATGAATAATAAGGATGTAACTCATAATCATGTGGAAGACAAAACAGGGGGAGGAGAGTTTAAAAAGGAAAAACGAAAAAAAGAGAATATCGCAAATTTATCGTATACAATTGTTTTTAATGAAATTTATGAAGAACTGCTACGTTTTTTAGAAAAGGAAAATGTGAACATATATGTGTTTTATCCAGCACTTACTACTTTATGTAAACATAATAAAGATATAAACGAAATATTATTTTATTTTTATGAGAAATTAGGAAAATATATAAATGATAATAAATTGCTAGAATTTAACAAACATGAAGTTATAATTATTTTACTCTGTCTGAATTATATACATATAAATATATCACAGATTCCTAATTTTTATACGTTTCTTTTTGATATTTTTAAAAAAGTACACAACAGACATGTAAAAAATATACTTTTGTTCTGCTTAAGTTCCTGCTGTTATTACACCAACATGAATGAAGAGCAGATAGGTAACATATTGGCTTCACATCAAGAGGTGTTCAATGATTTACTAATGGAAAAGGAAGAGACTAACAAGGAAAAGACTAATAAGAAAAAGACTAATAAGGAAGAGATTAATAAAGAAGAGATTAATAAAGAAGAAATTAATAAAGAAGAGATTAATAATGAAGGAATTAATAATGAAGGAGTTGAAAATGATACAGATAATGTGTACACTTCAAATTCATACATTTCAAATGAGAGAAAGGAAGAAACGAAAAAAGAAGAAAATGAAGAAACCAATAATAAAGAAACGAACCAATATAATACCAATGACGACTTCTTTTTTTTTCTTTCTTTAAATAATTTGACATATTATTTGTACAAACATTATAATAGCAAACTGTATGATGACTTTGTTGAGAATTTATATAAGTGTATAACACAAAAAATGGAAAAACGTGTGGACAATATGCTTATTAGTTTAATTAATATCATAGGATATTTATATATAAAAAAAATCATAAGTATAGAAGATATTTTGAATAGTTTAAATATAATTTTGAAGAATATTAATAGTAGTAATGTTTTAATGGATTCAAAATATGTTTTATATGCATTATGTGGTTTTTGTAACTTTTTAAATTTTTTTTATAAAACATGTTTTAACTGTTTTGTGTATGAAGAAAAGGGAGAAGTTCAGAGAGAAAAGTATTTTTTAAAATTAAGTATCCAGAATTTTTTAAAAAGTTTACAGAAAAATATTACGAAATATTTTGAAGAAATGGAGGATAAACATATTTGCCTACTATCGTATGCCAATTTAATCGGTTTTCCCAATATTGCAGAATTTGTTTTTCATAATTATTTGGACAGTTCGGAGTATGGAAATATGTTAATTTTGTATCTGAACAGATATATAAAAGAAGATTTTGCAATTAAAAAATCCGTTAATGCTACTTATAATGTTTTGGCTTCAGATTCGGAAGAAGAAGGTGAAGATGAAGGTGACAATGAAGATGAAGAAAATGAAGAAAAAGAAGGAAATAACAATACTTTTATTTTTAAAGTGAAGAAAAAAATAAAAAGAAAAAGAAAAGGGAAAAAATTGATACAGACGATGAACAGTTATTCATATATAGCAACAATAATTTTAAACTAAATAATGATATAATAATTAACAATCACGAAACCATTTTAGTGTTATCATTTTTTTTTTGTTTTAAATATTATCAAGAATTGAATTGCTCTTTAATAAGTTTAGATAATTTAGACAAAAAGGGAATGCTTTATTTTATATATTTTTATGTTTTAACAGTTGAAGCAAGTTTGAAGCAGTTTTTGAAAAGATCTCAATTTATAAATGTGGAAGAAAATGCTGAGTTTAACGAACGAGAATATAAAATTGTTTCTGAGGTTCTTTTAGATGATGGAAAACACAACGCGTTTTATATGAACTGTTTAACAGAAGATGTGGTAGATTGTCTAAACAATTTTTACAAAATCATGAGATTAATAAATCAATTTAAATTTGATGTGGAAATAAAACAAGTTATTTTTAATATTTATTCTTATATTTCGAAATTAATAAAAGTAGAATATATATTTTTTTTATTAATGTTTGAGCTTTTGGATAATAAGGATAAAATAAAGAGCACGTATAAAATGTATAAGATGAATTTAAAACGTTTACAGAAATTATATGAGTGTAGGATAAAAATTTTTGAATATTTTTCGATTTTTAGTGAATTCAGTAATTCATATAGTCACATATTTGTAAACTTTAGTACACATTTTTCTTTATTCAGTACTTATGAAAAATATATGTACATAAAATGTATAACCAATTTTCAAAAAATGAAAAAAGAGGAAATGAAATTTATATTTTTAAACGTATTTAAAAATATTCCTAAATTTCATGAAGATACTTCTCTATGGATTTTTATTATTTCCATTTTGAAAATATTATTAAAAAAAATATATAAAAAATCCAAAAGAGAATATAACTCTTTTTTTTGATATACACGATTATATATTGTACGCCTTTTTACCAATCTACAATGAAACCATATTAGCTCTTTTTAAAGAAAATTATTATAGTCATTTTATAACACAACATGTAGCGATGAAAAAGTTCGTACATATGGAATCTGAATCACAGTTGCAGTTGCAGTTGCAGTTGCAACCACAGTCACATCCACATTCACAGTCACATTCACAGTCACATTATTTGGACAAAACACCAACGAAAGAAATGTACAATAATTTGGATATAAAAACGCGTAAGAAGAATGAAAAAAAAGAACCATTCGGTTTTGTTTCGAGTGATGAAGAAAAAGGTGTAAGGGATGAAGTTGTAGAAGAAGAAAAGGAAACTATAGGTATAAAGAAGCAAACAGAAATTATTAAAAAATTATTAAAATCTCGAGAAATTCCATTTTTATCTTCTGATAAAACGAAAGAAAGTGTAGATAATGTGTGTTTTCCATATTTAGATGTATCAACGAACGTGCTTATGTGTTTAGCTGATTTTTTATATTGCCTTTGTAAAATTATAAAGAAAGAAAATTATGAAAAAGAAATAAATATTGTGGACCTTGTGAAATATTTACCAGTATTAGCTCAAGGATATGTGTTGTTAAAACTACAAGAACATCACAAAAAGCTCAATTTTGTTCGAAATCAAATTCTCTTTTGTCCGGTAAATTATCAATTTCGTTTCGATGAAAACTGGAATGATTTTTGTTCAGACAACAACTGTAGCCCCCATTTTTGTCAACGAGAATATAAAAAAAGTGATGCATATAGAAATGAACAAAAGATGCACGGGGAATTAAGAGAAGAGGCAAAAGTTTTGGATCGTTCGAAATTATTTGCTTACTTCCATAATACTTTTTTAATTAAAGAATGCGTACATATTGCTTTTATATATAGTAATTTTCCGAATAAAGAAACGATTTTAGAAGAAATGTTATATATGTACAATTCCACACAAGTGAATAGACACTTTTTATATATAATAATAGCTTCGTTCTTTTTTTTTTGCTTAAAAAACAACAATTCTTCTGTATTTCTGAGCAATTTTTTATATGATTTTGAAGTGGACAACAGTATTATTGATGCAGTAAATTGTGCTTTCAAAGAAACGAGTGTCAGAAATAAAGAAAGAGAGAAAATTTCGGAAATAAGCAGATATGACGAAATACAAAAAATGATGCGTAAATTGAAAATGATTATTGATGAAGAATTCATAAGAACAAGAATGCGAAATACGTTTCCTCATTTTAAACAGGAGGTGTTTGATGAAACCATTTTATTAGAAGAAACATTTTTAAAAAGCGATTTGCTTTTTTTGAAGAATTTAGGAATTTATTATTTAATACAGAAGAGTAATAGAGAGAGCCGTGAACTTAAAGAATATAAAGAAATACTAACGCTGCTACATATAAAAAAAGAGTTTGATTTTTATGTAAAAATGAATGATATTTATGGAATTAAAAAAAAAATATTAAAATGTATTGAAGGTCAATATTTCATTTCGAATTCGTATTATAACAGCTGCTGTTTTAATGAAGGTACTGATGAGAATTCTTTTATTCCGGACATAAAAGAGATATTTTCCAAATATATAACTGTACCAACATTTATGAACGATGTGTTTTCTTTTTTTGAACTGAATTTAAAAAAAAATATTTTGACAAACAGTTTTCATGAATTATTCGCCACTTCTGATAAATCCAACAAAAAATGTCAAAATAAAATAAATACGAAAGAAACAAACGAGAATGATACAACTATTGAAAATGTTCCTAAAGAAAATCGACATTCTAATACGAAAAGGAGTTCCTCTATCTCCACATATTCATTTTCATCATGTGATGATGATATAAATATGAATAATGATTTCGATAAGTACATTTTTGTGAATAAGCAAAGGCAAAAGCAGAAGCATATATTATATGATGCTAATTTGATTAATTATATCAGTAATAAATTTATCGGTTTAAGCAACCATAAATTATTTATTGCCAATGCATGTTTTATGAACGAAAGATTTAAAAATTGCGTTCTCGAAAAGGATACTTTGAATGGAAAAGAAACGAAAGATGTAGATATGTTTTCTGATGTTCCATTTTTATCTAATGATTTGAAAAATATGTTTTATTTATTTCGAACTTTTTTTAAAAACGTTATTTATTTTCTTTTGGTATTTTCTAAAAATTATATTATGAAAAATCTTCAATATTGTTTCACAAACATAAATGTTGTGATGTTACTGAAAGTGGTGAACATTTTGTTCGACACGTTTAAAAAAACGTACATGTGAAATTTATTCTTTACCTACATTTTTTTTCTACTTTACGCTTTAAAAACTTATTGAATTTTATTTTTCGCTTTTTTTTGCATCCCAGTAATATAGTAAGATTGTAAATTTGAAGACTTCATATTTAAAAAAAAAAAAAAAAAAAATGCGTTTCGTGATATTTGATTTTGTGTTGCTTCGAATGGCATAGCTGCCTTGTATCAAAAACAAAGCGAAGAGAATAAAACAAGAAGGAACAATAAATAGATAAGACTACTTTTTTATGTTGACTTTTTTGAAAAGCTAACGGCTTACGAATTTTCTGAATTTTTTTTTTTTTTTTTTTTTAGTAATTTTTAAAAAAAAAAACTTTTT
>LSRZ01000073.1:0-13318 GCA_001625125.1 Haemoproteus tartakovskyi | reverse complement strand
TACGTACTTAGTTATTTGTTGTTTATTTTTGTTTTTTTTTTTTGAATTTTTAAAAAAAAAAATTTTTGAGAGAAAAAAGAAAATAGCATTGCGTCTTAAAAATGGGCACATTTCTTTATATTTTGTCAGATATTTCTTTTCATTTCATTCAAAAAGTTGTCATTGTGACATCATTATGACATCATTATGACATCATTATGACATGATTTTTAGAAGCTCTTCTTTTATATTTTCGTGTCTGTTTCATGTGCATGTATCAAAATATTTATATAATTTATAATTCTGGTTCCTTTTGTATACAGATTGAATCTGAAGCGAATACTGAAGAGAAAACAAAATAAATTTAAACGTATATATATATATATAATTTAGTTTTTCCCAGTGTTTTATATTTTGTACAGGTGCTTTAGATCATGTTTGCTATTGTTTTTTAATGACAGTTTTTTTTTTTTTGTGCCTGTTTTGTTTTTTATTTACTACGTTTCATGTCATAACAAGGAGTTGGTATAAAATAAAATTTCTTTATTAGAAGCAATGATTGAATAATTATTAGAAATGAGAAAACGTATAATTATCAAGTAGTGGTGATAAAATAGTATTGTCAATCATTTCTGATAACTGTTTTTCATTTATTTTTTTATGAACATCATTTCGAAATGGCTTCAGTCATATGGAGTGAGGTGGAGGATATTTGCCAGTGCCTGAAGAGTACTGGAGATAAAAAAAACAGATTGAAGGTGATAGAGACACTTTTTTTGTTAATACAAAATAACGATGTAGACAAATCAGAGTATGGCAACATTGTCAACAAACTTATAGAAAATAATTTTTTTGAAATCGTTGTTAATGTATTAAATAAAGAAGCACAAGGGCAGAAATCAAGATTTTTCGCTTCTGAAAATCATATGCATTTTTTAGAAAATCTTTTTTATACAGTATGTTGGGTACTAAACGGAAAATTGCAGAATTTTTTCCAAAGGGGAAAAGAGGAAGACGGTGAAGGGAACGATGGGGAGTCTTTTATATTTTCATCTACTTTTTTGAATTTTGCACAATGCTTACGTAGAAACATTCAATTCATAGAGATGTTGGTTACAACCGACTTCACATACAATCGAGTATTCGTCCTGATCACTCTGCTGTATGCACTTACATTCAACAAGGATTTCGGACAGGTGTTTTTAAATTCCTCACTCTTACAAATTTTGTCGAATGCGGAATTACATGAAAATGAGAAGAACGCAAGAGTAGAGAAAACAAGAAGAAATCCAAGAAAATGGATCAAAAGACCTATAGAAAACGAAATTGTTTTTTTGTACAAACACTTGTTGTTTAGTAATTTAAAAATAGGAAAAACTTTTCTAAAAAGTAGCGTTGAATCACACGTGTACGAAACTATGGAAATGTGTAATTTCTGTTCTGAGTTGACAATAAAAGAAAAGCAGGGCAAATCGGGAGCAATAGTATATAAAACGGAAATATTAAGTGAAAGCGAAAATGCAAAAATGGAATTAAATAGGAAAGGATTTGATATAGCAAGAATAGCTGTCCTGATAAGTTCTTTGAAGTTTTATGCATTTCCATCTTCCTTTAAATCATCTCGGAGTATTGTTCCCCGCATAAAAAAAAGAATTCACAAAATATTTATGACTTGTGAAATAAAATATAAATACTATATTTTATTATGTTTATTTGAAGTATTAAAAAACACTATACCCTTTAAATACATGGATATTCTTCTCATTATAACAGAATTGTTACATACGTTTTTTAATGAAACACAACGTGATATTAACGTGCACACTTTATTTTTTTTGAATCAGTTATTGAAAGAGAAGAAATTTGAATCTATTTTTAAGAATGGGAAATTTCAGGAAACTTCGATTTATTTATTAAAGAAAAAGGGAGAGACCGACTATAATGAGGTCATCACTAAGAAAAGTAAATATTATTTGGTGTTGAATGCCAACAAAGGAAAAATGAAAAGAAAAGAACAACAAAAAGAAGACGGCAAAGAGGAAGTGGAAAAGGAAATGGAAGAGGAAGAGGATGAGAAAGAATGTATGAAACTACAGAAATGGAAAAAATGTACATCTGTCACAACAGATAATTTAGATTATATGAAGAGATGGTTTAATTATAACATGTGCATTTTAAAGGTAACCAAAGAAGAGATTGAAAAAATTTGTTTCTTATTTAAAATTTTGGAAATGTACATTATGTTATGTTTAAAAAAAAAAATTCAAGTGTTATGGATAGAAGAAAGACACAATAATCCACATGTACGTAATCCGCAGAGTGAAACGAATAAAGGCAAGTGGGATAAGTCAAATGAAAATGGTGTTAATGAATGTGGTTCTTCTTTTAACAATATCAACAATTATGATGATAACAATAAGAATGTAAAAATATACACGACTAACAGTTCTATTTGGCGAAATAAATTACAGAAAAATTTTTATTTTTTTTTAAGGGAACTTAATATAAATTATTTTTTGAATCATTTTATAATTGTGAAGACAATACAAAAATACCCGATTTTTATTGATACATATTATAAGTTCAATGTATTATTGTGTACAGCATATAATGACACCCACATGTTGTTTGTGTGGTTGATGCTATTTATCGACTTTAGCAAAATATTTTTTACGCATCGATGTTGTGTCCATAAGAAAGAACATCGGCAAAAGCTGTCATTAAACAATGTATTTAATTATCGACGAAAGAAACAGAAGCTGAGTGAATGTATAGATATAGATGAGAGTGATATATATACAGATAATGGGACGGTGTTAAACAAGAGTAGGATTATTTCAAAGAAAAAAGAATCATTTTGTTATAAAGATGAAAATGAATCATACAGCAGCAATGAAACTAGGAATATATTTGATGAACATTGTGTCACTTATACCTATGTTTTTGAAAAGATGAATATTAAAGCTGTAAAGAAAACAGAGTTTTATGAACTGTTAGATGAATTAATACGCAGCAAAATAACATATGAAATTCACAAAACTAAGAAAAGATTAAATAGAGATATTAAACAAGACATGATTAGGGATGAAGGTTTTTTAATGCAGAACATGGAAATACATGACGATGAAATTAATAAGGACTTGTTAGACATTGAAGAAATATATTGTCAAAAAATAGAAGAATTGTTATATTTTTTTATACCTCGTAAGTTATTTAAAGTATATTTGTTGAAAGGAAGAAGAGAAATAAATGAACACTGCACATATTATGTTATTTGTTTTATATATTATTTTTTAGAAATAATAAAGTGTCTGTTGGCATTTCTTTATTCAGTAGACAATTTTTTAAAATTGCCTAAAGGAATAGATGAAAAAAAATTTTTACGAAGCTTACACGCAGATGTATGTTCCTACTGTTACAAAATGTTGTCTCCTGTTTGTATGTTGGGCTATGCATTTCACAATTTTTTGGTGTATAGACAGATGCTATCCGATAATGATGAAAGAAAAAAAATAAGGAAAATGAGATGGGAATTAGAAAAGAAAACGAATCATATAGAAATAGGAATGGATGTAGATGTAACCAAGGAAGTGCAAAAAATGGGGACGAATGAAATAAGTGCTTATGAGGACACGGGTGATATAGTGTTTAATATACAAGAGGGAGATGCATTTGATTTAAATAATACAGATAAAACAATTAAAGAGAATATAAATCAATTTCACTTTTTTATTAATAATGAATATATAAATAGTTATAATTTATGTTCTTTTTATTTAATTGTTATAAAAAATTTTATTAATTTGTTTGAGGATGTAGAATTTCGAAAAAAAATCATTTACAGTGCCTTCAATAAGAAACAAATATTGGACATTCGTGATGTATCTTTGTTTTGTAATATTAGTGTGAATTTATATAAGTTGCAGCTGAAGCCAATAATTGAAAAAGCGTATTTCACAATGGAAAACTTCAGTGTATTAAATCCACTAATCTTGTTATTTACACAGTGTAAAAAGAAGATGTTGGATTTCTTTGTGCTACAAAAAAAAGATGGTTTGATGTTAGGAAATAAAAATGAAAAGAAAACAAACATATTAGTAAATGGCTCCACAAGAGAAATGAATGGAAATCAAAGTACGAACGTAGTAGAACAAGAAGAAAAAATATTATTAAACTATTGTTACATAGAAAGTGTGTTATTATTGTTATTGAAAAAAACACATTATTTTGATTGTTCTCAATTTGAAGAGTTGAGTCTGTTTTTTTCTTATTTGAGAGAAATTCAAAATATGAGAGAATTTTTAGTAATGTTATCTTTCTTTGTCTGCATTTTCAATTTTTGTCATACTCGGTTAAATTATTGCTGGCGTGATATAATAAGAAAAACAGGAGAACAAAGAAAAAAAAAGAATACGATTGAGTGGGATGGAAGGGAATGTTCTGGCTTTTTCTATTTATTTATCGAGTTGTTTTTTACTCACAATTTAGACTCATTCATTCAATCTCTAAAAATGGTGAAAATGGAAGAAAAACTTAGAAAAAAGTACGAAACATGAAGTTCAAAAAAAAAGAAGAAAAACGAAAAAGAAGAAAAGGAAAAAGAAGAAAAGGAAAAAGAAGAAAACGAAAAAGGAGAAAACGAAAAAGGAGAAAACGAAAAAGAAGAAAACGAAAAAGAAGAAAACGAAAAAGAAGAAAAGAAACGGAGAAAAAACGGAGAAGAAAACGGAGAAGAAAACGGAAAAGAAAAATGACCAAGAGGATCAGTTGACAACTGCTGATATTGTTTCTGCTTATAAAAATTTTGTGAATTATGTAAAATTTGTTTTGTTGATAAATCCTTATATTTATAAAAAATTGGAAGACAAATTGAAGCACAAAAAAACTATTCAACAAATTAAATATACTTTTGTCAAACCGCGGAAATCTAGTAGAAGTACTTGCAGTGATAAGAAAAAAAGTGATGAGAAGAAAAGTGAAGTAGAAACAGAAGCAGAAATGAAAACAGAAATGAAAACAGAAATGAAAGAAGAAATGAAAACAGAAATGAAAACAGAAATGAAAGAAGAAATGAAAACAGAAATAAAAGAAGAAATGAAAGAAGAAATGAAAAAATTAGAGCAAGAACATAATAAAACGTTTTCTAATTTTTTAAAATTCCAAGAAAGCATAAAATTGTTTTTAAAAGGAATAGAACAATTGAATACGAAAAAAAAAACGAAAGATATTCATACATATATTGAAACTGCTTATGAGAAGAGGAAAAAAAAAAAATTGTTAACACAGTTTATGGTATCATTTGAAAGTAAAGATAAGAAGAAAAAAAAATCAAAAAAAAATGAACAAACTATATGTTATTGTTTAGGTAAATGTACAGATATCCTAAAGGTTTATCTTAATGAGAGTTTACGTAAGACACATTTTCTATTAAAGAGTGAAGAAGAAATATGTTATTATTTGTCTTATTTAACATATATGTTGATGAACTATTATTTTATATGTTATGTATTTTTAAAAGAATGTAAAAAAAGAAAGCAAAAGGAAAATGCTGAGGTGTTTTTATATTTAGTACAAAAAATAAATGATTTGTTAAAACTATATTTCCATATATCATTTAATATAGATAAGAAATTTAGTGTATATGTTAAAGAGAAGAAAACTTATATAGACCTAGAAAACTGTACTTATAGAAATAATGAGGGGCAGATACAAAAACAAAATGTATATAAAAACAAGTTTTTTCAAAAAATTAACAGTTTGCAAAAAAATGTATTTTTGTTTCTTATGAACATTTATAAAAAGGGGTTATTTAGTCATTTGTTAAAAATTGTAAAAAATGAAATGATATTGGAAAAAGAAATGTGCGAAGATTTTATATTTTTAAATATAATTTTTGTCAAAAAAAAATCTCAATTTCTGTAAGTTAAAAAAGAAGTATGTAAGAAGAATACAATGGAATATGTTAGAAATGGAAAAATTAGCATTACTGTTTTTAAAGGAAAAAAGGGAATCTGTGAAACAAAAAAAGAAACGAACAGATGAAAAAGAAGATATAGGAAAAGACATGCAGTTAGAAAAAGATAAAGAGGACGACATACGATTTTTAGAAAAATTAACATTTATGATTTTGTTTGTTTTAAAAAAACTAGACAAAGATGGTTTATTTGTACATTACTTTTTGACTCCCTGGCTAAAATCGAAAGAGGAGGGAAATGAGGAAAAAGAAGAAATAGAAGAAAAGAGATAAAAGAGGAAAAAGAAAAACAAAAGAAAAAGGATACCAAAACAAAATTGAACATAAAACAAGATGATAAGAATACGGATAAGGATAAGGATAAGGATAAGAATATGTATTGTAAAATTAGCATGAAGAAGAACGATCGACATATATCAGATTGCACAAATTTTTTGATACAACAGGTAATTCAATTTTTTCTTTTTTATTTGTCGAAAAAACAAAACAGAAAATTTTCATCAAAGATGTGTACAAATATGTTATTCTTATTTAAGATTATTGTGAAAAATACAGATAACAATAAAACTATTTATTTGTCAAGAAAGCTGAGTAACCTGTTTGTACAAAAATATAGAAGAGGATGTATGGAAGTACAAAATAGGCAGAATGTTTTTCTTTTATTGGAACTATACTTACACCAAAAGAAATGTAACCTAGGAGAACCAAGCTTGTGTATAAAAGGAAAAGAAGATAAAGAAGAGATGGAAATTCTCGTTTTTTTATGGGAACTCCATCTAGTCAATTAAATATGAAAGATTTAAAAACAAGAAATGTGAACAAACAGAATTTGGGTTTTTTTAAATTTTATATGTTTAATTAAAAATTGTAATTATAATTTGTTTTTAGAAGACGAGTTTAAAATATTAGAGAATTGGGAATATGAACACATATATGATAATATCGATAGAAAGCAATTATCTGTTCGTGTTGCAAAAATATATTTAGATAAAATAATGTATGCATATAAAGTTACTACAAAAAAAAGAAAAATTAGTTTCTTATTGTTCAGTACGTCAAAAATTAAAAATAAGAATTGTGTTTATGTATCCTTGTCCATTTTATTATACATGAAAAGTATTTTAAAAAACTGGAAGCATCGAAAAGGAGGAAGGAAAACGGTTAAAGATATGGAACATTTGAATATAGGTTTTATAAAAGAAATTTGTAAATTATTGTTTTTTTATTTTTATGAACATTTTTATAAAAAAGAGGTACATAAAGATTATATATTTAAAGCATATGAACAAGTGATTTCCTTTTTATTTCGCCGTTTTTTTAAAAAAATTGTCGGAGATGATAAGAAAAGGAAAGTAGAAAAAACAGACGAAACTGTTCGAAAGCGGTTTTGCAATTCCGAAAAAAAGAGCTATGATGTTCATTGTGAAACTTCTTTTAATCATCTGAATACCAACAGCGATAATCAAGAAAATTTTACTAATAGATACAATTATTGTTTTTCGAAGTTTTTGTCAAATAAAAAGAATAAGGAATATGGAATTTTATTAGCATTATTGATTAATTTGTTAAATAAAAAAGGAAAAACATTTGTGATTGAAAAGAAGATTGAAAAACATTTTAATACAATTGTATCACATCTTTGTTATTTACAAAAAAACGAAATACAAAAAAAACCTTTTTATTATGAACTTAGTATGAAGAAATATATATCTGTTTGTGATTATAATTTTGGAAAATCGGAAGAATATACAAAAAAGGGTCTTATTTTATATTTATATTTTTTGTTTTATAAGTTTCTAAAGTTGAGAAAGGCAGATCTTTTACAAACAATGCAATTATTTTTCAAAGATACATATGTAGAAAAAATATTATTTTCTCTTATGGAAAAGTACAGAAAAAAAGAAATTAAAAAGGATGAGGAAAGTTTGTTAAACTTTCTTTTAAAATTAATGAAGATTTTTTTTGAAGAATGGTATGATATTTCCAATGAAAACATAAAAAAGAAACAAGAGCTTTCGTTAAAATTTTTGAATAAAAATTGGTTTAATGAATTAAAAAAACATACAATTATTCTTTAACACCTGTAGATGTAAATATTAAAAATATATTTTTTGTAGAATTCAGCCATTTCGTAAAAAAATCAAATCAGTCACAAATTATGTATAATAATCAATTAATAGAAGAAGTGTTAAAATTTAAAGAGTTTCATATATGTAAAGAGAATTTTAATTGGCTTCATATGGATACAAAAGATATAAATCAAATGTGTTTATATTTTTTTATAAATGATAATTTAAGATCGAAATTAGAAAACGGATATGATGCGCATCAAATATTTTTACAAATGAACAGCATGTCAAAGATAGATGAAGCGAAAAAGAAGACAAAGATGGGAACTGAAGAAGACAAGGTCGAAAGAAACCTAAACGACAGTGTATCAAATATAGAACAAGAACAAGATCAAGATCAAGAAGATACAAAATTAATAGATACAAAATCTGTTGAAGAAGAGATAATGAAAAAAGAAACTTTTTTAAAAAATGATAAATGTACTTCTTTTTGTATAACTACAAATAATGACTTGATTAAAAAAGAATTTTTTTTTTTATCTCATAATCAAAAAATGGAAGAACATATATATGATTACACATTTTTGTTATTTGTATACGTAAGTAAATTAATTCTTACTTTTATTTTGTTGTCAGAACGATTTCGAATATTTTTTTATCATCTTCGAATTTTATATTTTAACAAAGATCATCTGTTTTTAAATTATGATTTGTTAAAAATGCAAAATCAAAACAGAAAAATAAAAAATTACATTAAAAACAATCCAGATATACATTTTTATTTAGATTTTGATGCTGAAGAAAAAAAAGTCGAAGAAAGAACGTTCACAGAAAATCGTGTCAATAACTACATGTTCGAAAAAAGAAATATGAATGGAACAGAGCTTATGGAAAAGAAGAATGTAAACATATCCAGTTATGGAACTAGTTTTGTCAAAAAAAATAAACAAATATCAAAATATGAAGAAGAAAAAGAACATTTTATGCATTTGAAAAAAGGAGAAGAATCAAATGAAACATGTAAGTTTTGTAGTCGATATAAAGCAATTCATAAAATAAAAGATGCTATGAGAGTTATTCCTGCTTTGGAAAGAACAGAAAGAGATGCTTTATTAAATATTTTATATTATAGTAAAGCAATGAGAACTAATATATTTTCTTTCGATCCATACGATACTGATATTTATGAAAATATGAGAACATTTATTGATGATGAAAGAGAAAATGAAATAGAAAATGAAATGGAAAATGAAATGGAATTATCAGCATTTAATGAAAATGATATATCTAAATCATTTCAAAACGGGACGACTTCTTCAGAATTTCCTAAAACTTTTTACAAAGAAAAGAAAATTAGAGCAGAATGTTTAGTTACAGACAATGAACTTTTATATAGTAGACAAACGAAACAGTTTCATTTTAAACAGAATTATGAAAAGATCATTTCGAAATATGCATTAGAAGATATTGATTTTTTGGGAAATTGGATATATGATTTTTCTAATAATGCATTAAAAATATTATTATTTTGTTTAAGTAGTAGTGAATTCATTACAAGAATAATTAGTATTAAAGGATTGTCTATATTTTATCAGTTAGTGGAAAATACATTTTTTTTAAATAATATATATAAGAAAATTAGATATGGACTTATAAATGGAAGTAACATAATTTCGAATAATAATAATATTAATAATAATAATAATAATATTAATAATAATAATAATAATAATATGTCCGAAACTATGAATAGGAATTATTATTGTGATCCATTTAAAGATTTAATGTATATACTTTTTTTTTAAAAAAAATAAAATACTCAGTTAATCCTTATTCGTATTATTTAGATCCTTGTATAGCAGCATATTCTTTTTTCCTTTTAAAAGAATTATTTACGAGCAATGAGTATCATGCCGCATTAAAACGTTTAGTAAAAGATATGTATTTTACGGTAAATTCTTTAAAATATTATTTTAATAAAGTTTTTTTTCAGGGAAATTCCATTTCTTCTAAAGTATTACAATTTTTTGTTACTGCTGTTCAATCATTACTTAGTGTTCCTTATAGTCTGGACATGGAGAGAAATAAACAGAAAATGAGTGACTGTAAAGATGAGACAGATGGAAATGTAGAAATGAAAAAGCATGTACTAATGGATATAGAAGAAAATGAAAATAATAATGATAATACTAATTTCGAAAATAGTAACGTTGATAATTTTAACTTTGATAATAATAATTATGACAATACTAATTATGACAATAATAATTATGACAATAATAATAATGACTATAATAATAATGACTATAATAATAATGACAATAATAATAATTATGATAGTAATAATAATGACAATAAAGATGTGGAAGAACAAGATGAACTTATTGAACATAGTGCAAGTGCACATATCACTATATATGACAAAAATTTTTTATGCTACTTCTCATCATAATACAAAAAAAGACATTTTAACTTTAATGAATATGATGATGATAATGATGATGAAGTAGAAGTAGAAGAATATGAAGGTAGAGGTAGAGGTGGAGGTATATATGGAGGTAGAGATAGAGGTAGAGGTAGAGGTAGATACGAGATGAATGATTATGATAATATAAATAATTGGAACAATGGTCAATATTGTTATTCACATTATGATAATACTAATAATAATTATATGGACGAACAAAACTGGAACCAGTTTTATGATAGAGAAAATAATAATATACAAAATGAAAAGAATGAACGAAAAAAAAAAAAGATAGAAAAAAAAAATAATGAATTGAAAAGGAAATTGTTATGTATTAAATATTATTATACGGATGCCATTTATACAATTTATAAAGTTTTACAGATTTCAAATGTTTTTGAAACATATATTTCTATGTTATATAATTCATACTTGAATCATTCCACATTAAAAGAGTTTTTAATTTTGCTTATTAGTTCGACGAATACACTGAACGTGCAAGATATGATTTGTGAAAATGTAGAAGAGAAAAAGAGCATCAACACAAAAAAAAAACAAAATGTTTATGAAATAAATAAAGATGCTGAAGGAAAAGATGTTGAAAACAAAGATGAAGAGGATGAAGAGGATGAAGAAAAAGAAGAAGAAGAAGAAGATTATAATGAAGCAGAAAAAGAAGATTTCTATTATAACTCTGTTGTGAAACGTTACATAAAATACGATAAAAAAATAAATAATCTCGAATATTATTTTCGAAATAACATGACATTAAAATTAATTGAGAAAAATAATATTTTGATGTGGGTAAATTTTGTAATGACTGAAAAACTGTTTTTCGAAAGAGTAAACATTTTGTTTCCTTCTTCTTTTGATTTTCCTGTATTAAATGTTTACGACATCTTTAATACACATGAACAATTATATCGGGTGCATATTCTTCATGAAATGAAAGGAGATAATGAAAAAAATGGAGATAATGAAAAGAAAGAAGATAATGAAGAAAAAGGAGATGGAGATAATTTATCATCTACTAATATGAAAAAGGGAATGAGGAAAAAAAGGAAAATGGAAAACTATGAGACTGAGGAAAGAAAAAAAACAAAAAGAAAAGAAACAATGGAAATATATCATTTGAATGGAGGTGATATAAATGTGGAAGAAAAGATAGAAATAAAACCAACAGAAAAAAACTGTCATATAGAACATGTGAAAAAATTGATTGAATATGAATATAGAATTGGTTATGGATATATGGGGATGTTTGAAAGAAATCGAGAAATTTGTTTTCTCTTATGCTTATTTGTGAACAATATAGTAATGAATTTATTTTATCCAAGTGTTGATTATTTTCACATTTTAAATAATCTCTTTTTAAAGAAAGAAAAAAAAATAATTAAAAATTTTATTTTGAGAAGTGCAGATCTTATAATTCATGGCGACAAAGAGGAAAAGAAAAAAGAAGAGCAGAAAATAGATAAACATAAGAAAGAAGAGCAGAAAATAGATAAACAGAAAAAAGAAGAGCAGAAAATAGATAAACAGAAAAAAGAAGAACAGAAAATAGATAAACATGAAAAAGAAGAACAGAAAATAAATAAACAGAAAAAAGAAATATGGAATTATTGGTGTAATGATTTCCACAAACAACTCTCTTATAAAATTCGAAACTTTTTCTTTATTGATGCTGATGGAAATCGTAAGCTTTCTTATTTAAACACATTCACAGCTTTAACAAAAATTATAAAAAACTTAACCCGAAATTTATATTATATATTTTTACATTATTTTAATAAGGAATATTTTGCTTTTTTTATTTTGTTAAAAAATTACCGTTTTTATAATACAAAACAAGTAGAGAACAAATGTAGAAATAATCTGAAGGTATGTAAACAGTTTATAAAATATATATATGTTATTTTTAACATGATATTTCATATATGTACAAGTTTACATGATGTAATGCAAGAAAATGAAATATTTAAATGTAGTAGTACATCTACAAAAGTGAATGTTAATGCTTTTTTTAAGAATGAAGAAATCAGTGTGATTATAAAAGAAGTACTAATACTGTTAGAAAATGTTTCAGTCATTTATCTTTATTATAAAGATGTAAATTTGAAAAGAAAAAGAAGAAAACAAATAAGAAGAAGAATAAGAAGAAAAAATATTGTAAATGATTTATCTGAAAAGATAATATCAAAACTTCCAGAAATACAACACCAAACGAAAAATTTAGTTGTAGAAAATAGAAAAGGAAAAGAACATTTTATAAACTTTTCTTATATGTTTGTCCATTTCCCAATGGAAAATCATACAACACTTGTAAAAGAAACGAGAAAAATAAATTTTCAATTTTCTAATTATCAAATATATAAACAAGTTATATTATGTGTATTGAAAGTGATAAAACCAATTTGTTTTCAAAACAATAAGTATTGTTATTATATTTTTTTAAATAAATTAGTAACCATTTATCATTTTTTAGAGAACGATTATCAAGCAAAAATATATTTATACATTTATGAAATTTTCCATTTTATTAAAAATGAAACAGTAGAAACATTGTTAAAATATATTTAATAAAAGAAACTTATAAAACATGTACATAACGTTTTTGTGACATTGACCAGTTTTTCATTTTCATTTTTCTTTTTTTTTTTTTTTTTTAATTATTTATTTTTTACATTATTTATGTTTTACATTATTTATTTTATACATTATTTATTTTATACATTATTTATTTTATACATTATTTATTTTTTACACTATTTATTTTATACATTGCTTGTTTTTAATATTGTTTTATTTCACAATATTTTTTTCACATTG
>LSRZ01000072.1:20390-35789 GCA_001625125.1 Haemoproteus tartakovskyi | reverse complement strand
AAAGACAACAATGCAATAAAGTTGCCGTTGTTATGTTTTATGCTATACATGTAATAGCTACCTTTTCTATTTTTTTTTTTTTTTTTTCTTTTTTAATATATTATGTTGTATGTTGTTACGTTTTTTTTTTTTTCTTTTTTTTTTTTTTTTTTTTAGTTCCTAGTTGCTTGTGAGGTCTTGCTTGTCCGTCCTTTTTTCAAGTCACTTCGACGTTAAAAAAAGATTAACAAAATACACAATGTTTTCGTATACATTTCGCGTGTGACATACAGGTTCGGAAAGTTTCATAAAATAAAAAAAAAAGACCTTGTTTGTACTTATCAAAAAAATAAAATAAAGTAAAATGAAAAAGCAAAAAATAAGAATCATAAAGTACATAGATAATATATGTTTATGCATATTAATTATATAATTTGCATATTTATAGAAAGAAAAAGCATTTATTTTTGTACTTATATCGTATGCCCAAAAGAGTTTTGCGTAAACCTAAACATTTGTGGTGAACAATATAATGTGTAAAGATGCCGCTTTTTCTTTATTATATTTTTCAATTTTTTTTTTTGTCTTTATTTTTTTTTTTTGTATACAGATATTTTTTTTTTTTTTTTTTTTACTTAATATAAGATTTACTACGGTAACAGTAAACTAAAATTATATGTAAAATAGAAGTATACATTAGGCTTCTTAAGAATATGAAAACAAAGGGATTAAATTACTATAAGTTGGGAACAAGTCAAAAGAAAAAATATCATTCATTTTAATCAGCTGAAACAATTTATTTTTTAAAAGTAAATTCACGACACTAAATATCGCTAAAGAAATAACATTAGAAAAAAAACATTGGTTTTTATATGTTTTGTAAAAAAATCCTATCCCTTTTACATATATAATATTTGATATTAAAAAACTCAGATAAAATTAAAATAAACTTTAGATTGATGTATAATTTATTGGCATTTTTTATAACTTCTACTTTAGAATTGTTTATCATTTCTATTTTAGAATTGTTTATCATTTCTATTTTAGAATTGTTTATCTTTTCTATTTTAGAATTGTTTATCACTTCTATTTTATAATTGTTTATCACTTCTATTTTAGAATTGTTTATCATTTTTACTTTAGAATTGCTCATTTGTATAAAAATGTGATATATGTTTTTGTTATCATAATTTTTTTAACGTTTCTACTTTAAATGAATGAAACATTTCAAAAATTGTTTTTATTAATAACTATTAATGAAAACTTGTTAATTATTTTATTTCATTTTCATTTTTTAATTCTAATTAAAAAATAATAGCACGTCTTTTATATATATATATATTTTTTCTAAATATCCCAATAATTCTTATTTGTATAACTAACTAAATTTTCTACTATTCCTAAGTACATTTGTATTTTTTCAAAAATTGAAAGTCCCTTTACACATTATTCTTTTCTTAAAGTTCATCCAAACTATTACACATCATTTTTTATTACTATATCTTTATTCTTTTAATTTTTAAGACAGTTTCACTTGGGGCTTTTATTTTTGTTTTTGTTTTGGTTTGGGCTTATTCGGTTACGGTACTTACGGTCTATTTCTTTCCCCCTTTTGCTCTACATTTATTTTTGACATGCATTTTTTTTATGAACAAAATACAATTTCCTATTCATATGTTAATAATAACTCCCGCAATAACAAGTTATATTATATTTGCACTGTTAGTGGAAACAAATACAATACAATGTGTAAATTGAGTTTGCACACCCTATTAGGAAAATAGAAGTATCATTTGTCACCTGTATATATAAAAGGTGAGTTAAGTTATGATTAAAATAAGTTGATCTGTTATATATATATAATTTAAATATAAGTAACGAGTATTACGAAAAGTCCTGTCTATTTAAGTTTTTTTTTTTTTTTTTTCTTAATTTATGAGCTCCTCCAGTACATATGCACATAAGTACTAAATATATATATATATATAATTCGTAATTATGAATTATTATTTTTATTATTTCTAACCTGTCTAAAATTTTGTATTTTTTTTTTTTTCATTTGTCTCCAGTTCTTTTGTATTATTTCTTTTTCATTTTATGACCGAAAGTTTTAAGAGTTTTAAAGTTTTTATAACGTTTTTTCTTAATTTTTACATGTATGTCTGTTTAAGAAAAGAAAATTATGTTTTTATATCGTTTTTTATTTAATGAAAATTATAAATATTAGAAAAAAAACAAAAATAAAGTAAATCAGACTTACAAAAGAAGACTCCATTTCGGTATATTTGTTTTTACTTATGTTATTTATGCGTTTACATTTATATATAATTAAGAAATGCTTCGAAACAATAGCAATTTATAAGTGGAATCTCACATTTTTTATATACTGCAATATTTTGTTATGTGTTTTTCCTTTTTTTTTTTTGTGAAATGTGTATACTTATTGCTTAATGTCTTCATTTGAAATATTTTTTTTTTAATATATAACAGAAATTAGAGTTTATTGAGTAAAAAGTACGAACGAACAAAAAAAACTATATATGAATATTTTTTTTGTAATTCATTTATAACCTTTACTATTTTTGGCTCAAGATTTTTTAAAAATAAAAGAATAGAAGATATAGTTTTGGTACAGTGTTTTAAAAAGAGGAAATTTGTTGAGATCTGGACCGTTTTTTTTAGGCTCTCTTGCTTCTTATTCTCGATATAAAATTATTTCATCCGTTATATTAGTGACATTATTAAGTAGGAAAAATGGTGAAAGTTGTAACAAGTGAAGCAGGTATATGTTATGTAAAAGATTGTTTTGTTTTATTTTGACATCGTTTATCTTTTTGTTTTTCTTTTTAAAAAGGATCTTCCTTTTACAATGTTTCATAGTATTTCTGTTTGTAATTCTGAAGTATAAAGTGTGT
This sequence comes from Haemoproteus tartakovskyi, assembly GCA_001625125.1. NCBI lineage: Eukaryota > Apicomplexa > Aconoidasida > Haemosporida > Haemoproteidae > Haemoproteus > Haemoproteus tartakovskyi. The sequence goes on along the minus strand of LSRZ01000072.1, from coordinate 32,895 downwards.
TCATTATAAAAAGGAATCTGTATTAAAAACTTCATCTGTTTTTTTTTTTTTTTCTTTTGCAATTTGTTTATATATATATATATATAGTATGTGTCTCTATGTAATATATATGTCCTTTTGTTTTCATTTCCCTTTTTTTTCCATTCCGTTTTCTTTTTCATATGTAGAATATCAAAAGCTTATATCTGAGAATGATGTTGTGATTGTAGATTTTTTTGCTGAATGGTGTGGACCATGTAAACGAATTGCTCCTGTTTTTGAGGAGTGTTCAAAACAATATACAAAAATATTGTTTGTAAAAGTGGACGTTGATGAATTAGCGGAAATTACTGAAAAGGAAAACATAACGTCTATGCCGACCTTCAAAGTGTACAAAGGTGGACAAGTGGTGGAAACTCTGTTGGGTGCAAATGACGCAGCTTTGAAACAAGTAGTAGAAAAATATGCAGTTTAAATATATATATATAATATTCCATTTTTGACTTCATCATTACATCAATTTGTCGAATAAAAAAAATTACTTCTTTAGTAAAAACGTAGAATATCATATACAATAAATAAAAAAAAAAGTATCAGAATGTAATATTTGCAGAAGCGGAGACCTTATAATTGTGTTTTTTTTTTTTTTTTTTCAGTGGGGATCAGTTTATGATCTTTTCATGATATGTTTTTATCTTTTTACATATATAAATATATTTTACTTGCTTGTTATGTTTTCTTGAAATATATATAATTGTATGTTTTTATCAATTCATCACTTTACATTGCACATTTACTTTTTATTCATAACATTAACTTCATATTGTTTTTTTTTTTTTTTTTATGTGGTGTTATCTTCTATGTTATATTTAAAACATGGGATGAGGAAAGGTATAGCACACATATGAATTTACAGTAGCTAAAAAGTAGCAGTAATGACAATAGTAGCAGTAGCAGCAAAGTAGTATCAGTAATATCAGTAGCAGCAATAGTAATAGTAGCAATAACAATAGTAGCAATAACAATAGTAGCAATAGCAATAATAGCAATAACAATAGTAGCAATAGCAATAGTAGCAATAACAATAGTAGCAATAGCAATAATAATCATATAAGAAAAACAATATCAGTAATAATAATATTTGTAAAAATTCATTAAAGCAGATTTACCTACCCATTCAGTAGATGTCAGTTTTTTTTTTTTTTTTTTTCTTTTTTGCGTGTATATGTGGCGTCTTATGTCATAAAACTATTACAAAAAGAATTTATTAAAAATTATTTGTTTCCAAAAAAAAAAATATGATCAGAAAAACAAGTGCAAGTTAAAAAAGTCAAAACCGGAAATAAATGTCACACAAAAATGAGTATTGTTCAAAAGCTCTAATTTTTACATAGACGTAAATGTGATATAAAAAAAATATATATAGAAAGAGAAAAGAAGAATTTAGCTATTCATGTACAACAGTTCAAACACAAAAAATATATTTCATGCGAATTCAAATTTATTTAATAGCTTAAGGGGCTGTATAAAACAAAATACATGCTACAATTTTTGTAACTGGCTAATTTAATTGGCTTTGTTTGCCCGTAAAATAATTTTTTACTGTCTGCATAAGAAATGTTTTAATATTAGATTGTAATGGGTTTGGTCCACATAAGTTTAATTTTTTTTTCATTACTGGTTTTTGGTTTTTTTGGTTTTCTTCTTTATTGCTACTGATAAATTTCAATGGAATTGTCTCCTGTTTTTGTTTAGTACTTAGGAAATTACCATCATTTATTGAAGCGGAAGTATGTATCCCATTTATATTTTCTATGATATGGGCTCCTGTTATACTGTTTAGTTGTGTTAAACCGTTAAATGTATTTATATTGTTGAATTCATTTGCCGGCACAAATTGACTAGGTGCTCCAGCGCAATTATATTCTTTTGTATGGTCCATTCTGTTGATAACTAATTGATCTAAAATACTGGCAGGATTATTTTCATTTGCTGTAGAAGCAACTGATGGAATGTACGTGCTTGGGAAAGCAACAGCGGGATCACTGTAATTATATACTTTAACAGGATTGTTGTTTTCCTGGTTATTAATAGAAGTAGCAGATGGATTTATGACAAATTTTCCCGTTAAATTATAGAAACTACCATTTAGAAACATTTGTCTTGTTTTCTCATTACACTTATCTAAATACTCTTGAAATAATTTTGCTTCATGTTCCGGATTATTATTTTCATTTTGATCAATGGTAAATGACTTTCCTGGTACTAATCTCCATGTGTCTTTATATTTTATTACTGTTTCTTTTTTTATATTGGTTACTTGACCGTCAATATGACTTGTCGTTATACCATCAACGATCTCAGGTAGATCGAGATCCATTTTTGTGTACAACTGTGGTTCTAACATGAAACTTTTGATATCTTTAAGGTTGTACAATCCATTTGTTTGACTGTTTAAATATTCTTTTCCACTTTTGTATTTTTGCTGTTGGGCTTGTTCAAAGTATTTGTTATATCGGGTCATAGGTGCAGTGTTGTTCATTCTCATATTTGTCATCCCGTTATTCATTTCATCGTGATAGTTTTGCATGTCCATAGTTCCATACATTGGAACTATATTCGAGTTGACTTCATCCGAATACTTATTTGTACTTGTATGTGTTGTAGTTGGTATGTTTTTGTACAATTCTGCATTGTGCATTAGAACTGTTTTTTGTAAATCTGATTGGTTGTTTGTGTTAATAGCGTTCATCGCGTTTGTCATATTGTTTGATAGGTTATTCATCATTTTGTCTGTTGGTAAGTTTGTAGTTTCCATTTGTTGCCATTGATTAGGATAGTTCCGAATTTGTAACCTGTCATTTGTTGTTGTGAAGTTTCTAATACCATCAAAGGATTCTGTAGAACTATCTGCTGCTTCATCTGTTTCTTTATCCTCATATTTCTCTTCATTCGTTATTAAATGTTTTGTGTCTATTATTGTAGATGCATCATCATCATCATAGGCCATATTGGGAACACCATCATTTTGAATACTCTTTGAAAAATTGTCTACTCTGTCATAAGATTCATCTATATATTCATTAGTATAAGAATAATAATTCGGATTATTCATCTGATACAACATACTTTGAATATTTAGATCAGCATATTTGGATATAGGATCATATTCTTTAACACTAGTGTTATTCACTTCATGTATGTTTCTGTTACTTTTGTATTTCTCGTCCCAGTACTCATAAGAACAATTGTCTTCCTTTTTGTCTTCTTCCTTATTGCTAATCTCATTTCTGTGATACTGGATAGGATCATATATATACATATCATTATTATCATTATTATTATAAGTGTCGACATCTCCATTTCGCATCTTTTCTAAGTAGGCTTGTCTTTTGTTTTCATTTTGATATTCTACTTGTCTATCGAAACTTGTATAATCTTCTCTTCTTGTTTCCAAATCAGTTTCTTCGTGCACATTGATGCTTGATTCCGAATATTTGTATTCGTTGTTTTTTATTATGTCATTCGTTAAACTTCGTTGAGTATCAATTGGTATAGTTTTTAAAGAATTGCAGTACATATTACTTTCACATATGTCGGACATATTTTGCTGGGAACTTACAAATGTATTTTGTTGATAATTAGGATGAAACAAATGATTCCCATTTTTTGAAAGGTCTGTATAATCATTTATATGTTGATTAGCGTGTTCTTTATTTGGATAAGTTTCAATTTCAGTTTCAATTTCAGTTTCAATTTCAGTTTCTTTTGTATTTATATAATTGTCTTTTTTTTCATTATAAGAACAGTTTTTTTTTTTTAAAGCACTTTCCATTGATACAGTGTCAGCACTTTTATAATTATTAATAGAAACAGTAGAAATAGTAGTAGCAGTAGTAGCATTATTAATATTAGTAGTATTGTTTTTATTATTATTATTATTATTATTATTATTATTATTGTTGTTGTTGTTAAAATACTTATATCTGTTATCTATTTCTTGCGATTTCCTATTTTGAACCATCTGTTGTAAATGCATTCTTTCTAGATAAAAAGAATCTAGAGATTGATTACTTACATCTATATTTTCATTCGTTTGTATATATGTTGAACTAGTTTCTTTTATATTTCTATTTCTTTCGTTGTCTCCCACGTTTGAATTTTCTATATCCATTGTCAAATTGTTATTATTATTATTATTATTATTATTATTATTATATATTGACATTGTATTTGATTTCGTATTGCTATTAGTATTAAACATATTAAAATAAGATGATATACGGTCAATATATTCTTTATTGTATAAATTACTTTTTGTTTTATCTTGTATATTCATTTGTTGCTGAAGAAATAACTGAGTTGAATTGTTTTCATTTATAGACATTATTTTCTCTTTTCTTTTCTTTTTTAATTAATTTTAATTCAAGTTAATTTAATTTAATTTAATTTAATTTAATTTAGTGTTAGACGTTTCAATTAGTAAATATTAACAAGCAAGATTTCTTTAACTAAAATTTTTTTGTGTTGTTCTTTTTTAAGATATTCGGATCAAGTCGTGCTAAATATTTTATTACTATAAATGTGGAAATATTTTTTTGCCAATTAATATGTCAGTAAATATGTCAGTAAATATGTCAACAAATGTGTCAGCAAATGTGAGTGTTTGTTTGAGTTTATGAATGTTCGCTTGAATGAGTTGATGTTGTCGTGGATATGTATTTAAGTGAATGAATCAGTTAATGAGTTAGTATTTTAAATAGGACTTGGTAATACAGCCCCTTAATAATATAAGGGTATATTAATATGGTATAACTGTAATACAGTTTTGTTAAAATATAAATAATTTATGTACTAGAACAAGAAATAGTAATCATATAGTATGCTAGTATAGAATATTGATTATTCTTGTTCTTATTCTTCTTATTATTATTCTTATTATTATAATTAATATTTTTATTAAATAAAAAGAAGATAATGAAAATATTTGTCTACTTTAAAAATTTGTAGAACAAAATAAAAGAGAGAAACAAATACGGGAGTATTTTAAATTTGGTAGTTTTTTCTCTTTAAAGAAATAGAAACTAAGAACACTAGTCAAAAAATGACATCCGAATTTCAAAAAAAGAAAAAGAGAAAGTTGAAAAGAAAGAAAGCCAGAAAGTAAGAAAGTAAGAAATATTTTCCGTATGAAAAAAAAATAATAAAATTGTAGTTATCAAACAGTGATACTAATAATTTGATGAAAAATTTTGTTTCACATGAATGATTTGTATACTTCTATACATAAAGCACAATAAGAACATTTGTTTTTTGTAGAAATAATATATTTATATATATATTTATATGATGATATATATTTTTACTTTTTTTATACAAAGTTGTATAATTTTGTAATTGTTGACAAACAGTAGAGTTTAAATTTTGAAAAAGAAATTAATGAAAGAAAACCACTGAAACATAAGAATATATCCTTTTGTTTTGAGATCTATTTTTTTTTTTTTTTTTTATATACGTGTAGTACTACATAATGCTATAATTATCCACATGTGTATTACGCATTTAAAGTAACTGTCGCACGAAAAAGTCTATTGCGCTGTATTTTAAAAAATGAATACACAAGTTTCTATATTTTTCTGTGCACTTTTTCATTTTATGATTATATTTTATAAATCGTATTAAACTAAAATAGGATTCATCCCTTTATCTGGTCGGCGTTTTTTTTTTTTTTTTCTTGGTATAATTTTCTTTGTCTTTTGGTTTTTTTATTTCTTATCTATCACATAAAATACTTTTCATAAAGATCCAGTTTTGAATTTATTTAAAAGTTATATATATATTTCTTTTTTTTTAATGAGGTTCAATCATGAAAACAGAAAAATAAGGGAAGAGTGATTTTCTTTTTTGTGGTTTCCATATGGTGTTTCTAATAAAATAAATAACTTTAGAAAGACAAACAACCAATAAATATGCGCATAAAACTTATGCAACTGTATATAATTGTTATTTGAATCGTATTTTTGAGCGTGATTTTTCTTTTGTTCTTTCTTTTGTTTTTCTTTTCTTTTCTTTATTTTTTTTTTTTTTTTCCCTTTTTGTAATTATTTTTTTTTTTTTTCTTTTTTTAAAATTTTGTTTCCGTGAATATTTTGTTTCTGAAGTTTATATTTAAGAAGATTTGTTTGTAAATACTTGTCTTGGTGAATAAAGTTTATAAAATAATTGTGTCTTTTTTGAATTCCGTTTTTTTTTTTTTTAACTTGAAATTTTATTTTTGTGTTCTTTTTATAAATACCGTTTATTTTATATATTTTCGCTTTCATCATTTTGTGATATAATTAATATTGCTAACTTCGTGTGGAATGTTAAAATAAATTCACACATACATGAAATTGATAACTGTGTCAATATTTATATCTGAAGAAATATTATTTAGAATTGAGCCACCACCATACCTCCTCAAAAAAATACAAGCAAACCTAATTCTGCGACATAATACAAATAAATAAAAAAAAAGAAAGAAATTGTTAACAAATTAATTAGTTAATAAATTATTTATCCATCCATTTAATCATCTGTTAAACCTTTCATTGCACCAACTAGAAAATCCTGTATATAAATATATATATAAATATTATTATATACATATATATATATATATGCATATAATAAAAAAAAAAAAATTTATAAAATTTATAGAAATATAGAGTACCTAAATACATAATAGAAATATTTTAAATATTTGGTAACCTCTATTGCTTGTTTGTACATATATATAATTTTTTTGTAGTCCCATTTCTTCCCGTTTCGTCCCCTTCACGAATCCTTTACGTTACTAACATCTGTTTTCTTATATAAAAAAAGAATACAAAAGGAAAAAAATTGGAAAAAATTAAATAAAAGAATAAGAAAAAAAATTACTAATTATAATGCTCGCAATGAAGATAAAAAATTCGCATCTTTATATTTTATACCATGGGTTAATAGGTAACTTTGTTATTACTATATAAATAAGTAGATATTCTTTAATGATAAATCTATTGAAAATTATATATATATATATATAGAGAGAGAGAGAGTGAGAACGAGAGAGAGAAAGAGAGAGAGACAGATAACAAGAACGAGAGAGAGAAAGAGAGAGAGACAGATAACAAGAACGAGAAAATTGTTCCAAATAATTTGTTATTTTTTATCATTATATACAGTATATCCATTCAGAATTTTTTAACATTTTTTCCTTTTTCATTTTCTTAACTTTTTTTTATCATCAGTTTTGACAATCGTTTTGTCCAAGTATATAACGATTCCGTTAATGCTTCAGATGTTTTTATATACGTTCATAACTATATACATAGGAAGTCATGACAGTTTGAAGCAATTAGAAGTAAGTATTCCAATAAGGGAAAATAAGAAGATATAATAAAACATAAAAATGTGTATTCTTTAAATTGTTATAAAATTGTGTAGTTTTCAAAATTATATATTATTTTCATTTCTAATTTTATTCTTAATTTTATTTATAATTTTATTGTTAATTTTATTTATAATTTTATATATAATTTTATTTATAATTTTATTTTCTTTGTATATCCTTCTTCCTCACACTCAATGTTGTGTAATACATATATATACATATATGTATATATAAATAATTTATTTATTTTTTTTAGATTGATGAAAAAACGGGAGAAAAAAAATTCAAATCAGATAACATAACCAAACATGATGCTGTTCTTTTTCCAATAATAGGATCGGCAGCATTATTAACACTGTAGGAATAATCGAAACAAATGAAATAAAATAAGAAAGAAAATAACAAATACAATATTTAATGAGGGGATTTCAAATTTCCATCTATTCTATTTCTTATAATTTTTTTTTTGTTTTGTTCCTTTATCTTTTTACTTCATTTACTTTTGTTCGATCTTCTTTACATTTTTTATGTTAGGTATTTTGCATACAAATTCTTAGATCCATATTATGTGAATTTCCTTTTAACGGTATATTTGACATTTGCGGGTGTCTTTTCTTTAGAGGGAGTAATTTCTAATCTTTTGGTAATGTCATAATAATAATAATAATAATGATAATAATAATAATAACATTTTTAGTAGGAACTCTTAATTTTTACTCCTTATTTATAATTTTTTTTTTTTTTTGGGATTTCCTCATATTTTTATCTAATGGATTTTTTCTTTAATTTTCAGTTTTTTTTTTTTTTTTTTATGATGTTTATAATGAATGTATATAACTAAATTTCATTTTTGCTTTTTCCAACCCATAATTCAACATTTTTACATATACACCTACATTCATATATACATTTACATCTACATTCCATATCCACTTATTTATTTATTCATATATCCATTTCACATATATTTATAGACTCCTTTTTTCCCTAGCATTTTTAAACAAGATGAATATGTGAAACGTTTTCAACTTCCCAAATACATTCACAAAGGTTTTAGCAAAAAAAAAAAAAAAAAAAACAGAAAAAAGAAATTAAAAATGATGCATATAAAAATTATTTTTTCTTTATTTAAATAAATGTTTATTGTAACGAACTTTATGATCAAAGTTATTTTTTGTTTATTTCTGTCCCCATCCCTTTATTATTTCTTTTTTTTTCTTTTTTTAGAACCTCTTGTTTTTAATACAAATAAAGGAGAAATTTTATGCTTTATTGTGTGTTTCTTTATTGGATTACACTGGATTGTATACAAAGGATTTATAATTCACAATATTCTGGCTGTTTCTTTTTGTTTTCAAGTAAAAACTAATATATGTAAAATAGAATTTTTCTGTTATCGCTTCTTTTTATGAACAATTTTTTTTTCTACATATTTACCTTATATATAAATATATATATATATATATATATATTTTTTATTTTTTAGTTTTTTTTTTTTTAATTATATAGGCAATATCATTGGTTGTATTAAGTAACTTTTGTATTGGTCTTTTGTTGTTATGTGGTTTATTTTTGTATGATATATTTTGGGTTTTTGGAAATGATGTTATGGTTACAGTAGCTAAATCATTTGAAGCTCCAATAAAATTGCTTTTTCCTATTTCAAATGATCCAGTACATTACAGTATGTTAGGATTGGGTGATATTATTATTCCTGGTATTGTTATATCTTTATGTTTACGATTTGATTATTATCTTTATAAAACGAAACAGTGTAAAGGAAATGTAAAAGAAATGTTTCGTTCCGTAAATATCCATGAAGCCTTTTCAAAATATTATTTTTATACTATTACAGTTTTATATCAATTGGGACTTATTGTCACATATTGTATGATGTTTTATTTCCAACATCCTCAGCCCGCTTTGTTATATTTAGTTCCCGCTTGTATACTTGCGATACTCGGCTGTTCCTTATACAAGAAGGAGTTTCAAGTTATGATAAAGTATCAAGAATTAACTGATGCACCAAAAAAAGCTACTAATAAGGTTGTAAGTGATACATCCGAACCTAATAAATCAGTACCAACAGGAGATGTTGCTGTCAAAGCAGAGACTACAGAAGAATTAGCAAAGGATAAATAATTGAGAATTAGGTCATTGAAAAGTAGGTCATGAGAAAAACAAATGAAGAAACACGACAAATATCAAGAGAGAAATAGAGATAGAGATAGAGATAGAGGGAGATAGAGAGAAATAAATTCATTAGAAGGAAAGAAATAATCTATATAAAAAAAATCATCTAAAAAGAAAAGTTTCAATTGGATTAAAAAAAAAAGTGAACTATAAAAGGAAAAAAATGAAATGGAAATAGACGAAACAAATATAAAAAATAAATAGATTTTTTTTGTTCTTTAAACATGGAATTAAATAACATATTTCTTATCTATATGTAAAACGAAATATAAAACGGAATATAAAACATGTTCTGGGAAATGAAAACTGTAACGTAATACTACGGGAACAACAGACTGTTAAATCTCAGTATACATATTTATATATATATAAATATATATATATATGAATTATTTTTTGTTTTTCTAAAGGTATGTTTTAGGTATTAGAAAATATTTCTATAATAATTTTTTATTTATTTCTATACTTTTCTATATACTATTCGTGCATAATATATTAAATATTTCTTTATCATTTAATGTTTTTCTAATTCCAAATATTTAATCAAAAATATGACTATCCTTAGATTTATAGATTTCTATCTTTTTCTTGTTTTACTGAATTGTGTTTGCTTGATAAAAAAAGAGAAAAAATAAAGTCTCCATTTCTTTTGCATTTTTTGATTTTAAAAATTAAAACACTATTTATTAATAGCTAAAAAAAAAAAAATATATTTTAAACATATGTTTTTTTAAAAGTTACGTGATCATTTTTTTTTTAATTCATTGAACGTATATTAAAAAGTTGTTAACAAAAAAAAAAAAAATATAAAATTGGGGAATTCTTAATAATAAAGTAGCCAACTAAAATTTCTATGAGGTTATATTAACAATAAGTATACATGAACATATTTTAAATACATGAATAGGATTCTCTGAAAATGGTAAGGAACTTTTTACTAAAGCAAGTTTTATATACATATATACAATTGAAAAAGGAAATAGATATATTCCATATTTCTTTAATTTCATATTTCTTTAAAATTACATTCTTACTATTAATACTAGTTCTAATACTAATACTATTTTCAGTTTGTTCAATTTGTGTATCTCTTTTATAAATGAAAAAAAAAAAAAAAAAAAAACATTTACTTCATTAAGTTCTGTTTCAACCAATCCAATTCGATTTAATTTATTTCAAGTGTGTTCAATTTAATCCACGTTTTCTTCAATCTTCTGCTTTAAATCATCTAAAGAAATATTCGACACCATTAAAATCTATCAAATTCAAGAAAACAAAAAAAGAAAAAAAATAGAAAAAAACATTCTTGTTCCTTGTTCATATTTGTACTATTAAAAAAACAAAAACTGCAACAGATCCTTTGTTAAACAACAAAAAAAAGAAAAAAAAAATTATTCTTATATCATTTTACCTTGTCTCTCGATTTTAAACCAGAGACGATTGAAATGTCTCTCTTTTTCAGTTTCACTATAAATAACAAATAAAATAAAAGAAAATAAAATAAAATAACTAAACTAAACTAAACTAAACTAAAACTAAACTAAAATTAAACTAAAACTAAACTAAAATTAAACTAAACATCATATAAGTACATTCGATAATATAAAAGCTGTTTCTATCTTTAGAAGCATCTCCATTTTTAATATTATAATTATTATTATTATTAACTTACATATATCCGAAAAAAAACTTATAATTGCGCAGTTCGATTGATTATTTACCGCTTGTTCTTGAACATTGACATTCAACACTTCTTCATCTGCACCGAAATCTAGAAGATCATGAAATAGTTAATTCATATAGTAACCAATGTTTAAGAAATAAATTGTTTTTCTGTATATGTTATACATTATGTAAAATACACCCCCTTCAAAAAAACAACAACAAAATAGAACAGTATAAAGAATTGCATAAAGTTACATATGTTGGTTTCCTTCGAATTCGGTTTAACTCGCAAAGTTAAAAGAAAACTATCTCCTTTCTTATGTACATATTTTGGAAGAACTTCAATAATGGTTTTTGCCTGTCATTTTGGATTTCAACCAAAAAGAAAAACAGTTGAAAGAAATGAAAATAATTAAAAAAAAAAAAACGTACAGAAGAAGAACAGTTTGTTTTATTCATCAAATTTAGAAATATTACATAGAAGGAGAATTATATACAGAAACTTTTTAAATAATAGAATTCCTATTTTTTTTTTCTATTTTTTTTTTTTGTTTTACTACCACTTCTTGAGGCACACGCTTCGACATTTTTTTAAAAACAAAAAGTTATTAACATTACATATATAATATATATACATATATAAGTGTACACACTGTGTTCACATATGTATTTAATATACAAAAAAAAAAAAAAACATATATTTTAAAATATTCCTTTTTTGTATTAGTTCTTAAACCTCATGTCACTTTTTAAATTCTCTATTTTTCTTTTGTATATAAGCCAATACATAACAAAAAAAATGCAATGATTTCGCTATTTATAAGTTGTGTTGTTTCCATTAAACATTTTTCTTAAAAAGAAACATAAGAATGATTACATATGATTACACCGGTTAAGTATTTCGTTCTTAGTTTTCCGAATTCAAAAAAAGGAAAAAGAAAAGAGATGTTCTTTGCTTCTTCGTTTCCTTTTTTTTTTTTTTTTCTTATTTTTATACAGATGCTATTACGTTTCTCATTTCATACTTTTTATTCATAATATAAAGATATATTTTTTTATTTTTAAGAAGAAAATGTTGAATGAATAATTTTATTTATATTTCATTAATAAAAATATTTATTTTTTTAAAAATAAAAGAATGAAACTTTCCGTATATTGCATTGTTCTATCATGTCTGATACCTTCGTTAACAGAAACCATAAAAAAAAACGTGACAAACAAAAAAAAATAAATAAATAAATAATATAACATTAA
>LSRZ01000072.1:0-12606 GCA_001625125.1 Haemoproteus tartakovskyi | reverse complement strand
CTATCTGTAATTGTCTTTATAATATATTTGAATTATGTCTTTTTGTAACAGTGGGATTTTTACCACCTTTTACGCGCTATTTTTTTTTTGTTTTGAAGCATTGCTACTTTAAGACATTGTTCTCTTCTTTTTTTTTTTTTTTAATTTTACGATTCTTTTTTATTTTAGCTGGTGGTTTTGGAGGAATATGTAATTTTATTTATATCGTTAAACGTTTCCCTTTTAAGTGATTTATTTTTGTTTTTGTTTTTGTTTTTGTTTTTGTTTTTGTTTTTCTTTTTTTTTATTATCTTATGTTTTTAATCTTGTAGCCCATAAAAAGAGAAATACACAAACGGTGAAAATTTGGAAAGAGAATTATAAAATGCAAGAAATGTTTGGTAATTGAAGAGTTAAAAATGGAAAATCACAATTTTTCGAATAAACCTGCTAACAACATGTCCTATTTTATGAACAATAATGTAAATATGAATAAGAGTGGGGGAGGAGATCCGAATGTTGGAAATATTGGTAGTGTTGGAAACATGGGAATGGATACAAGTGGAATGAATCCTATAGGTATGAGTATAAATGTAACGAATTCGATAGGTATGAATGAAACAAATATGAATGCGGCAAACATGAATACGGAAAACATGAATGTTAACAGCAATTTGATAATGAACAATGATATGCGGAGTGGAATTGATGTGAACTCGTACATGGGTAATATGAATGAGGGTCCGAATAATATGAATGTTTCTTCTAACCGGTTTGACCAAATGCATAAACACGACGAATCTATAGAGAGTCTTGTACATCAGATGGAAAGTTCGTTTTCTCTGGATACTGACATTTTGAAAAATGTAAGTGACTTAATTGCTAGCAGTCGTGTAGATGATAAGATTAAAGGAATACGACTTATATATGCTTCATTACATTATAAACACAAACACAATGGAGAATATAGAAAGAATTTGTTAAGTAGAGGATGTGCCATACTAAATGCCCCTCAGGACAAAAGTGAAAATGAAGAAACTAATAAGAATATGAATCTTGAGAGTAAAAATAGCACAGAGCAAAACAATGAACAGTGTGGTGGAATGCATAATAGCAGTAATGAGAATCATTTAGGAAGTTTTTTACATGGTGTTTACGGAAATAATATGCCCGCTTTTCCGAATAAGGGACACGGAAGTAACATACATATGAGTGGTGACTCTTCAGTGAACAATTTCGGAAGAAATGATCACAACAACATGATTAACAATGGACAGAATAATAATAATATGAATACGAATTCTGCGAATACTACTAATGTTATTAATAATAATATATTTGATCTGAAGACACTGAGCTCTATGATTTTCAGCAATTATAAAGGAATATATGATGTAGACGAGTATTTTGAATTGCTTGATAAATGTTTAATGAATGAACGAGTAATAGATATAAATTTATGTGATATTTTTGAAATGGATATTTTGAAAACCATGAAAAGTATATTATATAATTATATGTTTCAGAATGATGCGATTTTGGTAGAAACGTTAACTTTGTTATTAATTATATTTGGTTGTAACAATTCTGATAAAATAAAACCAGAAAATGTAGATGACTTATATAAATGTATTTTGTATATGCTGAAAAATATGACACAAAAGAATTGCAAAATCCAGACGCCATTGGTTTTACAATTAGTAATTGCTTTAATGCGTATACTTATATGTTATGATACAGCGAAATTAAAAACGGATGTGTTAGAAAATAGATCAGTAATTGATTTATTATTAAAATTTGTAGAAAATGTGCCCAATCTAAATGGAGTGCGAGTTTGTTATACCTTAGTGTTACACGGTTTGAAAACGTTTTATGTGTCAACTTGCCAGATATATGAAAAAACTTTTTTAAAAGAATTAGAACGAATTACTAATTATTTATCTACTTGTATAAAGCGAGGAGATGAAAGGATATTGTTTTTAGCTAGTTCTACTTGTATAACTATTTGTGAGAATCAGATAGGTATTGACATATTATTAAAAACCGATATATTACATTATGCAGTTCAGTTGTGTGACTCTTTTAATGCTGATTTGGCATTTGAAGCATTATCAATCATTTCGAAAATTGCGTATGCAGCTAATCATCAACAGATATGCGTATTAATAACACGTGATGTAATTCAAGCTTTAAAGAAAATTTTGAATAATCCTCGAAATAAACCGGGTGCGAGAGCAAGAGCTTGTAACGCTTTAGGAAATATAGGATGTGAAACGTCAGCCGAAGTAGAGTTTTTAATAAGACATGACGTGTTTCCATTGTTAGTAGATATATTTCAAACCGATAATGATTTCAATACGAAAATAGAAGCGGCATATGCAGTATGTGCATGTTTATCGAAAGCAAACCAAAAACAAGTGGGATATATTATATCGTGTACTGCTACAGCTAATAGATTAGGTCAGAATATTTGTATGCAATTAATTGCAGACATGTTAGAACTGGTAAGTGAATCGGATCCAATGAATAATGGAAGTGTAAAATTATGCAAAAGTATTTTGCGAGGTTTGGAAAATATTTTAGATAAAGGAGATGATGAAACTAAAGATCTTTCACTGTGGGAAAATCCTTATGTATTTATGTTTAAAGAAGTACAAGGAGATGTGAAACTTTTGCAAATGCAATTTTTTCCTGAATATTATGTGGTGAATAAAACATATGATATTTTAGGAAAATACTTTTCTCTTACTTCGACGTGGAATAATCGAAAATAAATTATAAAGTTCTTAATAGATGGATGGATAAATAAATGGGTGGATGAATAAATTAATGAATAAATGGATAGATGGATTAATGAATAAATGGATTAATGAATGAATGGAAGAATAAATAAATGAACGAATGAATAGAAGAATAAATAAATGAATAAATAAATGAATGAATAAATAAATAAATGAATGTATGGAGGATGTATGTGAATTTATGAATCCTTTTTCTTATTTTTACTTCACTGTCTCTAATAATTTCGTTTTTCATTTTTCTTTTGCGTTTCGATTATATAGTTTTCATTTTTTCATGATTTCTGTATTTCTGTTTATCGATATACCTTTTATTATTATTCGATCATGTCTGTAGATTTCTTTTAGCAAAGTTTTAATCGTCAGTTTAGAACTTATGCAGTTGTGTACCTATGTGCTCACATGTATTAGATCTCCCATATGTAGTAACCAAATAATGAAAACTAGTTCTTTGTGTGCAGATATATAATAATTGCGCATTTGGATTCATTGTAAGAAGAGGAATGGTTAAATAGTGGAACATGAAAAAAATGTGTGCTTATTTGTACCTATAGATATGTGTGTATACTATAAGAGAAAAAAGAATTGTCATTTGCAGTTATTGAAGTGATACTAGAGGAAATATGTCGAGAGTCAGAAGATATGGTTTTTATTAGAATGAAAAGAGTTGTAAAATTTTTGCAGCATTTTTTGACATTGCAGGAACGGGATGATATGTCATTCAGAAGAAATTATTGAGACGGAAAATTGTGTAAAATAAAAAACAGGCAAAATGAAGAACTGGTGTGTTATAGTGTGGTGTTTATGTGATTTGATTTGTTGTACCCATAAAGCGTAAAGTATTTATATAGAAGATACTAAAAACATTTTAAGAAAAATGCAGAACTGATGAACATGGACACAACACTAGAAGTACAATACATAAATGAGTAAAGCAGTTTACAAGTTGATGTGTGAATTATTTAGAACGCGTACAACATATATAAATATACATATATACATGTGTATATATCAACAAATAAACATTTTCATCCGCTTTTTTTCTGAAGCATGTATTTTAAAGTATTAAAATTAATTGAAAAGAAAACAATACGAAAATCCTATTATGTAATGAATGTTACTTTTAAAATTTTTTTGTGTACATGCGTCATTCATTTTATTTTATATTTTTATTTCCACTTGTATTGTTTTGGAAATATATCACAACCTATTCATTTATTTTTCATTAATTATTTTTTTTTTTTTTTTTTTGGTTGTTCAATTTTTTTTCAAAAATATTGTTTTTAATGTAGATCTCTACACACAAAAACAAAGAAACAAATAATATGAAAGGGTTGACTGTGTCACTTTTTAATCAGTTAACAACATATCCTTATTTATATATTTGAAATGATGCCAAATATAGAAGTGTTTTTCTTCTATTTGTAACGAACAGATTGTAAGTGGTTGTTAAGTGTAAAGAACACGTCAAAAAACAAACATCAGAAAAAGTGTCAAAAAAAAAAAAAAAAACAATTTGTTATTGAACTATTTTCTTCGTTTCATCACAATGTAAATAAAAATAGATGTTATATATTATAAAAAGAAAATGAGAAGGAACAGAGTATACACATGCGTGTTTATTGATTCAACATATGAATAGTGAATAGAGCAATGTTCAATTTTATTAAGTGCAAACATATCACAAGAAAATAAAACAAGAAAATAAAATAAATAAGTGAAATTTGTATAAATAATAAAAACTGTAAAGTAGAAATAAAATGATAGGGGAGAACACCTGGTGAGAGTAATGAAAAAATATTTACATTTTTTTTTTTACTTATCAAGACCAACTAAACTATAAGTTGACAATTCATATATGTAGCTACAATACAATCAAGTATTAAATGGAAACAAAAAATAAGGAAGAAACTAAAACTAGGAACCTGAAAAGGTTAAACAGAAAGATACAAATGTTTTAAAATGCCTAAAAATCTAAACCTCTTTGGTAAATACTTGAGACGATTGGGGAAAACGCATAAAAAGGGTTTCAAGAAAACTCAATTGATTCACCCAATTCCAGTTAAGTGTTATGGCAGAGTACCATCAAATGCATCCCAAACAGGACTGTACCATGATGAAGATTTTAATTATTACACTAAAGTTTCTTATTCATTAAAGAAAACAAGAATTAAAGTAAAGCCTAATGTATTTAAAAAACATATAGTAAGTAATGTTTTGAATACCATAATTCCAAACGTTCGAGTTACTACTAGTGCTTTACATGCTATGGATGATGCCGGTGGATTTGATAATTACATATTAAGAACTCCACCGGAAGAACTGAGATCGAATCTTAGCGATCGACTGAGAAACGTCATGTACTTTTATATGTCTCATTTAAATATACGTTCTTTAGCTTTACCGTGGAAAACGTTTCTTCATAAAAATCAAAGAACAGATTATTTTTATGCAGTGTATCAACATTTGAGAAAAAAACGATTATATGAATTATACGCCCAAAAAGAAGCAGGGAAATATTCTCCATATTATTTACCGAACGACAAAAACCTACATCCTCAGAGACAGCAATTTTCTTTGAATACGGAAATAACGAATTTAAATTTATGGCATAATAAAAATAAAATATTGAAAAAAGCTTTTATTGAAAGGTTAAAAGAAGCCAAGTCTTTTGACCAAGCTTATGCAGATCATCATTTTCTTGACAGTTATAAAAAAGGTAGAGGTAGAGGAGGAGGTGGAAGACATGGTAGAAATCCAAGAAAAAGATCAAAAACATATAAGTATTTCCAGATAAGACCTTATTAAAAGAAAGGAAAAAAAAAAAAAGAACGGAGAAAAAATAGATTTCTCCAAAATATAATTTACTGATATTAAGGAAATGAGAAATGTTTCTATAACTGTTAATGTTTTTTATAACTGTTAATGTTTTTTATAACTGTTAATATTTTTATAACTGTTAATATTTTTATAACTATTAATGTTTTTTATAACTATTAATGTTTTTTATAACTATTAATGTTTTTTATAACTATTAATGTTTTTATAACTGTTAATGTTTTTATAACTGTTAATGTTTTTAAAACAGTTAATATGTTTATAACTGTTAATGTTTTTTATAACTGTTAATATTTTTATAACTGTTAATATTTTTATAACTGTTAATATTTTTATAACTGTTATATCTTTTTTTTCTTTTTATTGTTATCTCTTTCTATTTCCTCTTTTCTTTCCTTTTCGTGATTTCTTTTTTATGTCTAATCCTACTTTTTTTTTTTTTGCCGTTTTTGTATTCTCCGGTGCTTTCGCTTTCCTTTCGTGCAGATCACCCTTTTTTTTTTTTTTTTTTTGATTTTTGCTAATGTTCGACACACTGCCGACATTATGTTTTCCCATTTGTGTTACAACTTCATTTTTCTTATGCATACAAAATAAAGTAATAATATTTAAAAGAAAAAAATTTAATCGATAATGCGTAAACAATTGATATTTACACATGTAGATATTTTGGCATATAAGTACTTTTGTTGATGTTACATACATAAAAAAAAAAGAATAGAACATATTAACGATTACAACTATTTCAATAAAAAAAGGTGCTAGATAAAACATCAGTTGTTGACTTTATGTAAAAAAGTTAAAAGTCTAATAAATCATCAGCATAAGATATGGATGAATATTTTCTTTTGTTTTTATCACTATTTTTTTTACTGGATTTTGACAAGCTATCACCTTGAGAATCCATACTGTATTCTTTTCCAAATTCACTAAAGTCACTTTTAGGCGTCTGGTTGAAACTTATTGAAGTGTTTCTTCCTGTTTTGTTTTGCATACTACTTAATGACTCTAATATGGACGGAGATTCTGAAACACGTCCCCTTTTTTGGGGATTTACTGATGGATTTAAAGAACTTTCATCAACGGCCAAGTTATCTTTGTTAAATTCTACAGAGGGAGCAAATAAATCACTACTGTATTCACTTGCATCATATATATCAGATTTTTTCTCTGAAATAAGATGTAGATTCAACTGCTTTTTATGTCTAACTGGTTTCGGACTTGACGGAATTTCATTTGTCGATTTAAAAAAACTACCTGCATTTTCACTGGCTTCTTCTTCTAGCTCGACTGCCCTTTCCCTATTATTGTTTTGATTTTTTTTTGAATATTTCAGAGGAGATGTCGCTATCATTTTGGTTATATGTAGAATATGTCATTTTATTTACAGGATTTTGGGGCATATTAATAGCCCTTCCTTTGTTGCCGTGGTTTTTATTCGCTTTAGCAAAATGTTCCTTATCTTGTGTATATATTTCACTTTCTTCATCTTGTGATAAATTTACTTTACTTTCGTTTGTTAAAGAAGTGAATCCTTCTTCAAAAGAACTATCCGTATTACTGTTTTCGTATACTCTTTCCTTTTTCACAAAGCTTAGCATACTTGCATTTTCATTCGCTTCCGTCAACAAACGATCTTTTTCACTCGATGAATACAATTTGTTGTGTCTTTTCGTTCTTTTGGGAATGCTTTCAACTTCACTTTGAAAGTGTACCTCTTCTACATCATGTTCTTCTTGTTGTTCTATTTGTTCGCTTTGTTTCTCCTCTTCCTCCTCCTCCTCCTCCTCCTGTTCTCTTTCTTTATCTGATTGAATTTCTGTTTGATATCCTAATCCTTTTCTTTTATCTTCTTTCCTTTGTTTTTCGAACGTCAGTTCGGTCTTTACTCGGATATTGTCGGCTGTTAGCTGTGATGCACTAGCAATATTTTTGTAGATGTTCATGCAAACATCTTCATTTATCGTCATGTAGGCATTTTCGTAAGTACTTTCTTTAAACTCATCTCTAAGTTTTTTTTCGTTGTTCACTACTTGCATGAGATGTTCAAAAATGCTGTTGGGGTAAGCTAACTTCGTTGGATTCATACTATTGTATGCTTCTAAAAGTAAAAGGATCTGATTTTTTAAGTAGTTGAATTGATGTTCATTCAGATTTAATTTTTGGGCAAAAGGGAGAATGTATTTCAGAAATGTATTATGGCTTTTTAAATTGAGAGCACAATTAATACTAGCATGAATAAATTTACATAGTGGCAGTTTTTGTCTTTCCAAAATTTTGACTCCTAATCTATTAGCTATAGTGGAACTGAATAATAATAAGTCTTTTTCTTCTATTGCACGATTGGCACAGGCTGTATACAATCCTACGAGTCCACACAATAAAACTTCATAAAAGATATCAATGTCATATTTCTTTAATTTATTGTGAAAATTTAAAGCAATGGATGATAATCCTTTATTTTTTACATTTAAGTGAATTAGCAATAAAACTCCTAAACAACTATTATAAATGTTTATATTATTTGTATTTAAAATAAAATGTCCTATAACTAAGGTCATATGGATATACTGCATTTCTAAGATTTTTGCATCTGTGCTCAATTGGTCTTTATTATATATTTTACACATGTCCGTTATATAAGTATAAGAATTTAATGGAAAAAATACTGATAAATCAAGGGATAAAAAAGACGTGACAAAGTTAATATTTTCATTGTTTATTTTTTCTACATGTTTAAAAAGATCCGTAACAAAATTAAATAAAGTGTTATCATCTCGAAAAACATATCGAGACACGTTTTTATATTTATTCATTTCGTCGTCTTTGTTTAAATATTTTTTGAGCTTTAGGTTTTCATTTTTTTCTTTTTCATGTTCTTGGTCTTTCTTCCTCTGTTCGTCTTCTTCATTTCTTATATCATCTTGATACTCCTGATCTTCTGTGTCACAAGAATTCAGAAATGCTTCTACTGTTCTGTATCTTTCGAAATCTTTCAACGGAAAGGCTACGGCATTATCTAATTGTGCCATGCTCATTAAATTTAAAAAGATCGAGTATTTTAAAACGGTATTGTTAGATGCTCGAAGTAGCATAATTTGTATTTCATTAAAATCATTTCTCAAGGATATAATATTTTCATATATATAATTTAATTCTATGAAAATATATTTTAAAGCGTTTTTTCTACTGGAATTCAAATCTTGTAATTTTTCAAAATCTTTACCATTTATATGATTTCGTGTTACATGATCATGATATTTTTGTTTTTGTTTTTGTTGGTGTCCTTGTTTTTCTGTTTTTTTGTTCAAAGAATTCGTCTCCGCTTTCGATTGTTTCTCTTCAGAAAAACCATATTGCACATAATACTCATAGAGGGCATTAAAAAAGTCTCTTTTTCTGCATAAGTGATATACATAGTTTTCATAGAGTATGTAAATTAAATCAATACATAATAGACATAATCTCGAAGTAGGTGCCAACGGACTGTCCCTGCCATAATATTTTATGGAATTCACTTTTACCTTTAATAGATAACAGCATATATATATAATGACATTTGAATGTTCCCAAGCATCTGGACAATAATATAAATTGTGTTCTGTGTGTCTTCTCTGGTTTAAAGATATATTTATTCTTTTATCCTTAATAATATTTCCCTTGTTACTAGGTGTCCTTTTTGATCTAATTAATTTATCAGGGCCAGAGACTTTGTTTTTTTTTTTCTTTTTTTCTTTTTTGTTGTTTTTTTTTTCTTTTCTTTGGGAATTCTTCATCATCAAAAATACTCCATTCGTCCACAACATCGTCTTTGTTGCTGTTTTCATATTCTTTTTCTTCATCTTCTTCTTCACTACTATCGTCATCATCATCAACATTACTGTTTTCCGTTTCTGTGTTTTCTTCCTCTTCTTCTTCTTCTTCATCCTGGTCTTCATCATAGCCTTTCTGTTGAAATGATTCCCCTTCTATTTCATCTTCACTCAAGTAATCACCACGTTCATGTTTGCTACGTGAATGGTTCCTATGTGCTGTGTGTCCATAAAGAGAACCCCCTATTTGATCTTGAAGCAATTCCATCACATCGGTATGTTTTTTGAAAAAAGTTTTATATTCCTCTTTTTCTGAAAATATGAAATAATTTTTTTTTACTAGTTTGTGCCCACGTTTGTCCATCTGAATATTTTTTTTTTCATTATGTATATCCAAGCCTGCATTTATTTGGGTAAAGCATAATGTGTGTATATGTATTAACATCATTATATTGATATATATGTTACTTTCTATAGTATTAACTTCTGTTTTTTTCACATGAGCCATATTTTTGTTAATCACAATAATATTGTTCCTATAGTTGAGCAAGTATTTTTGGGCATTGCCGTCGTTTTCATTTAGTTCTATTTCTGTGTTATTTCTTTTTCTGTAATAAAAGAACCCGTCAAGCAAATTACTGTAATAGGTATAATACAATTCAAATAAAGGTTCTTCAGACAATTTATGTGTATCTGGTAACGACTCATTTAAACAAAGAAATAGGGATATAATATTCATTGTGTATTTAGTTGCATAATAAGGGAGTTTCATAGTATTGATTACAAAAAAAAGATATTCATATGTTTCTTTTAAATACTGGAAAATATTATTAAAGAAATAATTTAGAGAAGTGTCTAAATCGTTTTTAAAATAATCAATCAAAGTAGCAGAAAAATTATATATATTGTTTTTATCTCCATTTTGATATATGTGTTGACATTCTAGTAGTGCCGTTTTTAAAATTTTATATACTAATAATAGCTGCTCTTGATGCATGTGATGCATTGTAATTAATCGTTTTCCGTTTTTTATAACATGAAATGTGTAATGAATCATTCTTTTCATTTTTTCTACATCTATAACAGGTTTCTTTATGTTTTGTGCATTTTTATCAGTAGCCGCACTTCCAGAAACTTCATTTTTATTATTTTTGTTTTCTTCCATTTCTATCATGTCTATATGTAGATTTCGAAAAGAAGATTCGCAAATATAAAGCAAACATTTTCTTAAATCTTGTGCCACTTGATTTTTATTTATACATCCATCACTTTCGTCTTCAGTGCTACAACTATTAGTATCATCATCATCATTTTCTTTGTCCTTGTTTTTTCCTTTTTGTTGTTCTTTCGCTTTACGTGAAGAAGTGTGTTTCAAAGATTTTTTTTTTTTCAAAGCTGCTTTGTATGATTTTTTTTTTTTTTTCTTTGTATTTCTCGTTGATATTTATCTATTTCATCTATATTAAAAGTGTCTTCACATAGCATAGTAACAAGGATATCGACGTGATTCAATGCGTCAAATTTCTCTCGAATACCGGAAACAAATTTATCAATGACGGTGTATAACTTCATGTTTTCACTATACTTTGCGAGAAAATCAAAATAATGAACAAAATTTTTTACTTGGGGTATTTTGTTGTATAAATATTTTGTTAAAAAAATAATATTATGTTTTACTATATCAAAGAGTACATCTTTTTTTTGTTGTTGTGTAATTCCCTTTTTATTTTTTTCCATAATCTTCATTTTTTTTTTAATTTCGGATTCATATATCATTTCTGTAATAATTTTTGCAATTTGTTTGTTATTGTTAAACCAGACAAGGGCTCCTATGATATGTTTATCTTTTTTTGATAAAACACTTACTTCTTTTTCTTCTGTATCTTCTTCTACATTAACAATGGATCTTTTATCACTGGTATTACCTCTTTTCATAAGTACATGAGATGAGGTCTGATTTGCATTTTTCTTTTTCTTATTTCCTATATTTTTTTCATTCATGTTTATTCCATCTCTTCTTCTTCTTCTTCTTTTTCTTTTTCTTCTTCTGTATCTGTCGAATAATCAGACTCACTAAAATCCTCATAATCAGATACACTATTATCAGATAAGAATCCTTTTCCGGTTGTTCTTTGATTTATATATGCTAATTTCATTTTTTGTTTAATTTCAATCAATTGTTTTTTTTTATTTTCATTTTACTCATTTCAGAAATTACTTCAAAAGTTTTCATTCGTATATTGGGATTAGTGTCAAACATTAAAATTCTCAATTTATTTTTTACCATAAAAAGGAATTCTGGAATTTTGACATTTTTTACTTCACTTGTATTGTAACTTTTACACATATATAACAAAATCCGTAAAGCGGCTACTTTCACTTTATTGTCTTTATCACAAAGAATCCAAAGTAGATGTTTTGTATATTTTCGGTTGGTGAAATATGCAACATATGTTTCTAGATATTTATAATAATAGTCTAGAGTAATTAATCGGATATCCAAAAATACATCTTTTATTTTTAATTCATATAAAATAACATATGAGGCATATAGAAGATCATTTAAAAGTATTATATTTTTTCTATCATCTAGTATATTATCTATTAATTGACATATAATTAAATTATGTTTGAGTACTTCTTCCATTTTGTTATTTTCTTTTCCTCCTCCTTGTTTTTTTTTTCGCTTATATTTTATTAATTCTTCAATAACTACTTCATTTTCTTGTCTCGAAAAAACACCTCCTTTTTTTTGTGCATAAGTAAGATGTCCTTCTTTGTCTATGTTGCGCCTTCTTTCTTCTCTTATATATTCAGACACAAGTTGTTTCTTCGACTGTTTTTCATGATTAGTTATGTAAAGTAATTTTTTGCAAATTCCTAAAATTATTGCTAAACTTGCTAATGAAGCTACAAATCGGATTTTTCTATATTTGGTTACACTTAATGAAAATATCCACATACATATATATAATACATAATTTATATATTTTTCATCAAACTGATAAAAAAATTCTTCAAAGAAATCAGAAAATGCTTTATAAGATTTACTATGTTCACTTTTTTTTTTTATTACTAAATCATGTTCAATATGTATTGATATATATTGTTCTAATTTTTCACAGATAAATTTGCAAGCACTTTCAAAATGAAATGGATGTTTTACTAATTGTTCCATG
>LSRZ01000071.1:1229-22460 GCA_001625125.1 Haemoproteus tartakovskyi | reverse complement strand
AATAGTTTACTAAAATAAAATACCCCCTACAACCTACCCCTAAAAAAAAAAAAAAAAAAAAAAAGAAAAAAAGAAAAATTATCAATAAATAAAAAAATAAAATGAAATAAATAAAAACAAATAAATTGAAATATATATGAATTTGAAGATGTAGCAAACACTTATAGAAAATGTTGATTCAAAAAAAGTAAAAAAAAACATACATAAATAAATAAATAAATAAATAGTTGCATCAATATTAAAATATTTAAAGCATCATTTTTGTTTTATCACAATGCCTTTTCGCAGAGGTTATAAAAAACCTTAACACATTTCACATTAAAATTCGGATAAATTTGTACCACATTTTGTAATTCATCAAATATATATTTTTTTATAATTTTTTTCCAAAAATAAATAACAGAAATATCAAAAGTTTTATTTTCCACAAGTTCTAAAACCTGTGCCCATATATCTACCACCGAATTGGTAATATTAGAACTTTTAACAAGTTGATCCTTTTGATCATGTTTTTCATAAGTATCTTGATTCTCTTTATTTTCTTCATCCTCATCAGTTCCTAGAGATAACAAAACAAATATGGTTTTAAAAAAAAAGACCAATTTATAATGATCTGTTAGTTTTGTATGTTCATCAATGTCGAGAAATTTAAAAATTACAAAATCGAGTAATTTCTGTTTCACCAAATATACAAATAGTTTGCTCAAATACAACACTTGCTTTAATTTATAATTATTAATATTTTTTAAATAATTAATAAAAATAGTTTTTAAACTAAATAAGAAAATTCTATTTCGAAAAGCAGAAATGTTGTTTAGCAACTTTAAGTACACTTCTTTAAATGTTTTTTCATAAATCAACATTTGAATAATTGTTTGAATTGCAAAAGATATGTATTTTTTTTTTTTTAATAAGGGAGTTAAATTATGAGTACATTCATGTATATCCAAACTATTTTTGATAATTAGAAACATTTTTTTGGGTATAATTCCTTGTATATTATATTTGTTTAGCAACTCCATAAAATGTGGTTCATTAATAAAATTATCCAATATCTTTATTGGTCCTGTGTTGTTTCCTATTCCATATATTTCTGGATCGTTTTGTTCTGAGCATTGTCCCTCTTCTTTGTTCTTTCTTTTTTTTTCCTTTTCTTTGTCTTTTTCTTTTGTTTTCCCTTTTTCGTTTTCAATTTTGGATAATCTTCCTTTGAATAAGTCGGCAAAAGAAAGATATACAACTTGTTTTTTAAAGTTATATTTTTTTTGTAACTCACTCAAAATATCAAATAGGAAAGCACATTTGTCTAGAAAATAAAATTTCATTTTTCCATTTTGTAAATCTTCTATATCTTTGATAAGAAATCGAAATTTACTTTTCTCTAAATTTATGGTATTTTCTAAAACATATTCTTTTATTTTATTTTTTAAAAATTCGGAAATAAAATTTAGATGAGATGTATCATTTTTTTTTAATCTATTTCCACATATTTTTAAAATAATAATTACATTATCTACATTATTTATACTAATTTTTTCACATAACATATTTATGACATCTATTAAGAATTCAAAATCTAAATAATCTAGTGCATAAAATAAGCTGAAGCATTTTAAGATATTTCTCATTCTTATTTTGAACTGGTCGTACTGCTCATATTGTTCTTCACTAATATAATTTTTTTTTTTTGAAATGTTTCCTTTTTCTTCATTTATTTTATTTTTTTTCTCACGTTTTTTTCCTTTGTTCAGTTCTTTACTCAATTCTTTACTTAGTTTTTTGCCCGCTTCTTGGCCCATTTCTGTGTCTTCGTTTGTATCTATTTCTGTGTTTATTTCTTTAACTGTTTCCGTTTCAATATTATTAATAAAAGCAGCTATTTCCATGTTGTTGTTCATCTCTATTTCTTCCTCTACCATTTTTATTAATTTTACATTTTCATTATAATACTGCCTTAACATGCTGGTTAAATTAATTAAAAATTCTTTCATTAGATCTTTATATATCATACTATTTAGTACACATATAACTATAACATGGATGCAGATATGTATTTCAGTTGTATGTATATTCGTAAAGTATTCCGAAGCTGCTTTTATTAAGCTTTTTCTAAAACTAATTCGAAGATCTGTATCATTTATTTCAAAAAAATAATGAACCAGTTCTTCTATAATACTTTTTATATTGAACTCCGAAATTTTGTTCAAAGTTAAAGTAATATATTTTTCTATATTTTTAAATTGCTCTTCATTTGATGTCTTCATTGCTACAGATTTTTTCTTTGTAGTGGATTTTGTTTTCTTAATGGATTTTTTCTTCATTAAAGATTCTGGAATAGCTTCTTTCTCAATATGTTTTGCAGATTCCTTTAACTCGTCCTCATCTTCGTCTTCGTCTTCGTCATCTTGATCTTCTTCTTCTTCTTCTTCTTCTTCCTCCTCTTCGTCTTCGTCATCTTGATCTTCTTCTTCTTCCTCCTCCTCTTCTTCTTCTTCTTCTTCTTCCTCCTCGTCATCTTGATCTTGATCTTCTTCTTCTTCTTCTTCTTCTTCCTCCTCCTCATCTTCTTCTTCCTCATCTTCCTCCTCATCTTCCTCCTCCTCGATCTGTTTCTCTACAGTACTATGATAAAGCCTGTCACTTGATGTTGTTTTTTCTTTTGATTCTTTTCGCAAATCTTTTATAATATTGTCCGCAATTTCAATCAATCCCGTATCAATTCCATCTAATTCCAATTCTTTCCATATTTTTTTTTCTTCTTTTTCTTTTCTACTACCTTTCAGTTTTAATTTCTTTTCTAAATAGGCAATAAGCATATCATCTTTTTTTTGTTCTTCAAGAAAACGGAGATACATTTTGTCTTTCTTTACATTATTCGGTTCAGCTGCTTTCTTTTTATTTCTTGTATTCACATTTTTACCACCTGTTAGTTTATTTGTGCTTTTTTTTTCATTTATTACATCTTTCTTTATATTTCCATGGGAAACTGCCTTCTGTTTTTTTAAGTCTTTCTTCACTTTTTTTCCACCAACTGTTTTCTCTATTTTGTTTTTTTTTGTTATTTCATTCTTACTTTTTACAATACCATTAGTTTTATTTTTTTCATTTTCTTCCCCTTTTTTTGTTTCTTTATTTTTAGAAAAAAAAATGCGCTTCTTTTGTTTCTTCGCCTCTCTCTGCTTTTTCCGAATTTCCTTTCTGGTCAGGATTCCTATCATAAAAAAGGAAAAAGAAAAAGAAAATTAGAAATATGAAAACAAAAATGTGAAACCGACCATAATCAAATGAACTAGAAAATGTAGAATTATATCATATACAAAATCATAAATATTATATATATTATGTAAAAGATATAGTTACTTGGTTCCATATTTGATGTCATCCTATTTTAGAAATCTTTAGAAATTTGTAAAAAAATTTATAAAAATCTGTAAAAAACTGTTAAGAAATGTAGAACAACTCTATTTCGTGTTCACTTCTCATTTTTTTCATCAAAACATTGATCGACGCTAATATGACATAATAAAATATGAACTGATATAATATAAATTGAGATAATGTAAAATATACTATTTTTCAATGGAGAAGTTGCAGAACGAAAATGTTTTCAACATAAAACAAAAACAGAGAAAAAAAAAAAAATGGTACCAACTAAATTTTTGCGCATTACAATGAATTAAAAAAAAAAAATAGTAGATAACATCTGGACCCTAAAAAAATAGTTGAGTAAAAAATACACTTTTATGCAAAATTAATAAGGATTTACAAAACTGTGATGAAATGAAAGGAAAGAATCACATGCCTTAAAAAAACACCGAAAAAAGGAAATTAATAACCCACAAAAAAAAAAAAAAAAAAAACTAGCTTTTCTTAGAAAAAATAAAAATAAAAACACAAATAAATATGATATTATTAAATGATGTTTACAAGTGTAAATATCTGTATATTCAACACTTCCCTAAGTCCTACCTTTCTTCCCCCATCTCAAAAAAAAATGGATAAATGAAGAAAAATTAAAAGAATCTAACTTTTTTTTTTGTCAAAAAAAAATATAGTGATGAATATACTTCTTTTTGATAAAACTGTTTTCCTTAAATTAGTAAAATTAGGATTCTTAGATGAATCTTCGACATATTCAATTCATGTTAAACAAAAAAGACATTAAAGCGTTAGAAAATTTGAATATCGTTCACTATTAAGTGCCTTTTTGTTTTTGTAAAAAAGGTGTTATACTCTGAAGCCGTCTTTGACATCGTGAAAGAATCTGTTTTGTGAATTTCCCCATTTCTCTTTTTTTTTTGTCAACAACTTACTGATACAATGATATGCAATCATTTTTGAGTTTCTGTTTTGTTTTTGGTAGTGTCACTGTGTGGAATTATTTGCGATCATTCGATTTGCTGATGAAATGAGGCATCGTTATCAGTAAAGTAGCGAGACTTATCCATTCCCCAGATCACAAAATAAAAGAATATGGAAAGGAAGAAGTATTATGTGAGTTTTAAGTCCTATTGAAATTTCCGATCGGAAAAGAAATTGGTTTTCTCTTCTTTTGTTTTTTTTTAGGAATATAGGAAATTTTAAAAGAAAATAAGAAAAGAGAAGATGAAATAAAAGGTTGTTTTTATTTATGTATGTGGCAACAATAGCAGATAGGTTTGGTAAAAGTTTTATATATATTTTTTTAGGGGAACTGAACAGATCGTTTGTTTTTTTGCTTCGTTTCAACATAAGATATGCCTAAAATGAGAATAAGAAAATGGGGTGTTTTTTTTTCTTTTTTCGATTTTTGCGTCATGGCTGTCACTAGTATTAACAGTACGGAACTTTAAAGGATCAGCTGTAACTTCGAATATGTTTTTAAGTCCTCCGTTTGAGGAGAAACAAAATCGAATAAGGAGCGTTAAACTGAATAACACGTTTGTTTCAAAATATTATAAAATTAATGTGAATGATATATACAATTATTTAAATAGAAAAAAATATGAATACATAGAAAGTGATGTAAAAATAACGTTAAAATTTTGCCCTTTTTGTCCACCTCATAAATATAAATATGATAATCTTTACAAACATGAGATTTTTAAAAATACGGGAAACAGTTATTGTCATCGATGTGGGTATAAGGGAAGTTTCTATGATTTCAAATTAAAAATGGGAGATCTTATTACGAATAATTTTGAAAATAATTTGTTTCCAAATACTTATGAAGAAGAAAAAATAACAATGAGTGATATTAAGACGTATAATATGAATTTATTATATAGTAAAGAAGCAGAAAAGGCTAGAACATATTTACTTAATGAAAGGAAATTAAAATTAGAAACTTTGAAAAAATATTATATCGGTTATACGGTGATTGATTTTTATTCTTTAGAAAATGTCGGGAAAATGGAGAAACATGAATGTATAGTTTTTCCATTTTTAAAGAAGAATTGGGATCAGACCCAATTAAAGGGAAATGGAAAAACCTATAGTTTTACCACGGAACGGACAGAAACAGAATACAGTACTAATGGTTCAACGAAGAAAGAAGAGATAAAAATAAAAGAGGGAAATACGAATAGAAACTACAATACCGGGAAAATTACTGAACAAGATGACGAATATGGAAGTATTGAAGATTTGGAAGTAATACGAATTAAAGTGAGGAGTTTAAAAA
Source organism: Haemoproteus tartakovskyi (assembly GCA_001625125.1). Taxonomy (NCBI): domain Eukaryota; phylum Apicomplexa; class Aconoidasida; order Haemosporida; family Haemoproteidae; genus Haemoproteus; species Haemoproteus tartakovskyi. Next base: position 16,798 of record LSRZ01000071.1, on the reverse strand, counting down.
GCAAAGCATATATGAAATTGCTACCAAAAAATGTGAAAGAGGAAATGAAACTTTTTTTTTTTGGAGATCATTTAGTTCCTGATTATGTTGATGAAATAATATTAACCGAAGGAGAAATTGATGCGATGACTATATATCAAGAAACGAAACTGCCCGTTATTTCTTTACCCAATGGTTCTAAATCATTACCTATATATTTATTACCGTATTTAGAAAATTTTAAAAAGATACATTTATGGCTTGATTTTGATAAATCTGGAAAATCCAGTGTTTTTAATTTTGTCAATAAAATAGGAATTGCCCGAACAAATGTTATTTCCGATTCTGGTGTTAGTTATTTAGATGCTCAGAAGTTTAAGGAAAAAAAGAAAGAATGGGAAAAGAAGAGAACAAAGAAAGGAATGAACGACGAGAGGACAAGGAAAGGAACAAATATCAGTGGAGATAGTGATGCGACTCTTTTTATAAATCAAAAACAATTGAAAGAAGATAAAAATCATATGAATGAATCTGAATCTTTAGGTGTACCTAGTGATGTTAGTTTCGTAGATGATAACATACTGTACATATCCGATGTCGTAAGGGTGAAAGATGCAAATGATTGCTTGCAGAATAATATCGACTTACGTTTTTTTATAAAGAATAGCGAGAAAATAAAACACAGTCAAATATTAAATTTTAATGATTTAAGACAGCACATTTTAGAAGAATTAAAATATCCAGATCGGATAAATGGGACGAAAAGTAAAACTATTCCTTCTTTAAATAAATATTTATTTGGTTTAAGAAGTGGAGAATTATCCATTTGGACAGGTTCTACGGGAGTTGGGAAGACCACCTTACTTTCTCAATTGTCGTTAGATTATTGCATTCAAGGTTTGCCTACTTTATGGGGCTCTTTTGAAATAAATAATGTAAAATTAGGGAAAGTAATGTTGAATCAGTTTTGCGGAATTGATTTAGAAAAGAATATTGAATTGTTTGATTTTTATGCAGACAAGTTTGAATCGCTTCCTTTAAAATTTTTAAAATTTCATGGTAGTACAAATCTAGATCAAGTAATAGATGCAATGGATTATGCTGTATATGCATATGATGTCAAACATATAATAATTGACAATCTTCAATTTATGTTAAATATAAATAAGTTTTCTGATATATATGAACTTCAGAACATAGCTATAGATAAATTTCGATCGTTTAGTACAAGCAAGAATGTACATATTACTTTAGTTGTTCATCCGAGAAAAGAAGATTCTCATTTGCTTTCTATTTCTTCTGTCTTTGGAAGTGTCAAATCAACACAAGAAGCAGATAATGTGTTTATTATACAAAGACATCAGTCGAAAACTGTAGATAATGTTTTTTATATTGATATTAAAAAAAACAGATTTAAAGGAAATTTAGGGAAAATCCCATATGTCTACAATCGAGAAAACATGACAGTAAAAGAAATTCCTTTAAGCTATTTGGATGAGGGGGTGACACAACGCCCACACTCTACTCATCGTGAGAACCTGTCATCGTCTTTTATAAATGAAGGAAATGATCCACGAAACAGTTATGATATAAATAAAGTTACTCGGAGTCAAAGAGTGGATGAGAATTTTACTCTTTTTGACGAGTACAATTATATGCAGAATGTGGCAGATGAATACAATTCTAGGTATGGAACAAAACAAGTACATGGGAAAACGCAAGGAAAGATACAGCAAATGATGCAGCAAAAGACACAACAAAAGACACAACAAAATACGCAGCAGACGGTTGTAGAAAAAGCTCTTGAAACGATACAAGAGAAAGCACAAGAAAAATCGAAAGAATTAATGCAAAAACTAGAAAGCTCGAATGTAAAGAAGGTACACGATGGAAACCAAATCAAAAACAAAACAGAAGGAGATACGAAAACTTTGTCTGAAAATACGAGAGTAAGTGTTCAAAAAGAAAATATAAAAGTAAATGATCTTTTAACAAAAAATAATGTAAGTAGTGGATCAAGAGTGAGTCGTCTTCAAATGAGAAACGAGAAAGAAACCTTTTTAAACAATGAAGATATTGTAAGTATGTGCGAAGAATTGTTTAGTGAGAAAAGCGGAAGCCAAGAAAAGAATAAAAAACAAATTATAGTTGCAATGAGAAATTGCAAAATAAGTAACCTATCTACCATAAAAGAAATTCGTGAATTTATTAAAACGAACAATCTGAATATTAAAACAGCTGGAAAAGATATAAAAAAGGTTCACATATTTGTCGAAATTTTAAAAATGGTACCAACAGAATATGTAAGAATTGTAAAATTGATTGACGAAAACACTTTAAATAAAAGATCCAATTCTTCTTCTAAAAAAATGGAAAAGGACAAGCATATGATTAATGGTAAGTCAGACGAACAGATAATAGGTAAAGTTACTAAAGAAAATGAGGAAAACAAAAAAGGTGAAAATGAAATGAAAACTGGAACTGAAAATGAAAATGGATTTAGTATTTCTAAAGAAAGTGCAGAAAAATACATTAAAGATAATATTATTAACGTAAACGACAATATAAGAAAAAGACAAAAAAACTACGAAATAAATTGGAAAGGGAAACAAGAAAAAGTTTGTTTTGATTATTTCGAACCAATAAAAAAAGGAGAAGATGCTATAGAAAGTTCTTTTTTTTTAATAAACGATTCTAATTTTAATGAGAAAATAAATTTTATATATAAAGATATAAAATATTGTGGATTAGATATTGAGACAACAGGACTAAATGCATTTGAAGATAAAATACGATTAATACAAATAGCGGTAGAAAACTATCCAGTTCTTATTTATGATATGTTTAATATTAGCAATGAGAAAGTATTAGAAGGGTTGAGGGAAGTTCTTAAAAGTCGTACTATAATAAAAATTGTTCAGAATGGGAAATTTGATTGCAAATTTTTGTTATATAATAATATAGAAATTGTCAATATGTTTGATACATATATTGCTAGTAAATTGTTAGATAAGAATAAAAACTTGTACGGATTTAAATTGAGCAATATTGTAGAGAAATACTTAAACATCGTTTTAGATAAACAACAACAAAATAGCGTTTGGAATAGTTCTTTGTTAAATAACAATCAATTGTTTTATGCAGCTAGAGATTCCAGTTGTTTATTAAAACTGTATGAAAAATTAACAAAAGAAATAAAGAAAGAGAAATTGGAGATAGTAAATGATATAGAAAATAAATGTATATTACCTATTTGTGATATGGAATTAAACGGAATTCAAATAAATGAAGAAAAATTGAAGAGTAGTACAGAAGAGATACTCAACGAACTGAACAAAGAAAAAATGAATGTACTGAAGGAACTTAAAGATGAAAGTATAAATATTAATTCTCAACAACAAGTATTAAAAGCTTTGCGAGACAATAATGTGAGAGATGATATGAACAATTTAATTGAAAACACATCGGACTCTAATTTGAAACATTTTACAAATCATAAATCTGTTTTTCATTTAAGAAATTATCGAAAATTACATAAGTTATATTCTGCTTTTTATTTAAAATTACCAATGCATTTAAACAAGAAAACAAACAAAATACATACTACCTTTAATCAATTGAAAACATTTTCTGGACGATTTAGCAGTGAACAACCGAATTTGCAACAGATTCCAAGACAAAAAAGTATTAGAGAAATGTTCATTCCTAGCGAAAATCATATTTTTATAATTGCCGATTTTAAACAGATCGAGTTAAAAATAGCAGCAGAAATTACAAATGATGAAATCATGTTAAAAGCATATAACAACAATATTGACTTGCACACATTAACTGCTAGTATTATAACAAAAAAAGATATAAGTGAAGTAAATAAAGAAGACAGACATATTGCGAAAGCTATTAATTTCGGTCTTTTATATGGAATGAATTATGTCAATTTAAAAAATTATGCTAACAATTATTATAATTTAAATATGAGTTTAGATCAATGCTTATATTTTTATAATTCATTTTTTGAGCATTATAAAGGAATTTATAACTGGCATAATAAAATAAAACAACAGAAATCTTTAGAATATTGTACCCTCTCTAATAGAAAAACGGTGTTTCCTTACTTCTCTTTTACTAAAGCTCTGAATTATCCTGTACAAGGGACATGTGCTGATATACTTAAGCTTTCTTTAGTAAAGTTATATGACAGTTTAAAAAAAGTAGAAGGCAAAATCATTTTATGCGTTCATGACGAAATCATTATAGAAACTCCTAAAAAATATCAGAATGAGGCATTGCCAATCTTAGTGCAATCTATGGAAGACGCTGCGTCTTATTTTCTAAAAAAAGTTAAATGTGAAGTATCGGTACAAATAGCAGAAAATTGGGGAGCAAAAGAATAAATTGATGATATATCTTTTGTAGATATATATTTATGTTTTTCATAAGGACGTTTCGACAGAAACATAAGTTTTTTATTTTTCTTATGCAAAAGAAGAGTATATGTGAAAAAAAATCCAATAGAATAATGAAATAAATAGCATGCATAAATAAGATGGATACTCATTATATGAAGATAAATAAGGAGACAGTAGTGAAAGCTGTAATTTGAGTAATTTTCTTAAGAAGCAGAAATGATAAAACGAACAAAATGATTATACAAAATGACTATACAAATGATTATATCATAAGGGATATTACAAGAAACAAGAGATATTCTTTTGATATAACATTGAAGATTAATAAATTTGGTTAAGAAATGGAATAGACTCGTTTTCTTCTTTTTTATATTATAATTTTAAAATATACCTCTATTAAACGACGATAAAGGAACATGCATAAAAATAAAGAAATGAAAAGAGTAAGTATGTAAATAAATATTTCTTGTCCACTCTTATTAAAACAGAATATAATTTATATGCAGAAAAAAAAGAAAAATTGCTAAAAATAATGATAGATGCTAATGCAACGGACAAAAGATGCAGTATTGAACATTTCAAAAAAAGACCTGTTTAAGCAGATGAATAGTGTACTGTACAAAGGTACAGATGATTTGTTTCAAAACGGACTTCACCTTTTTGTAGTTCTCTTTGTATTCAATAAGACAATTCCGTTTTGTGCTTTCAGCTACATCATTTTATTTGTGCTTGTTCATTTAGATCAGGACATGTCTTCTCTGTTGCATATTTATCTTATTTTCCTAAATACGTCACCCACTTATAATGTGTATTGGTGATAAAGTGGGTTAAAAAATGAAATGCATTGAACAAGATGAAAATATGGGGCAGAACTTGAATTTTAGAGTATTGGGTATGTATTTTTCTACAAAAAAATAATACAATCGGAGAAATGAACAATCACACAATCAGTATGGTGTATCTGAGGGATGTGACAAGAAAGATTTGTTAAAAGAAATACCAAAATATCATATAGTTTTTCTGGCTTTGAAAGAATTGTTAAGTGCTTGAAAAATTAGTTCTGCTCTCAACTAAAAAAGAAGAAAAAAATGAAAAAAGATAAAGAAAAAGATATTAGTGTATTAAAATTGCCATTTAAATTCGGACACACGATGTTGTAGATTATAGAAGTGATTTTTTTTTAACAAACTGTTTGCTATAAAAGGCAGTTTTATCTTTTTCATTTCTCTTTTTGGTATATATGCTATTGAATGTGGTGTATATTGTATGTGTCAATTACAATAAAGGAATATCATTTTGTAATAGCATTCTCACAATATATATATATATTTATATATGTATATATATTTATATATGTATAGTTTTTTTATTTGTTAATTTTTTATTAAGTTTTTTCCTTTTTTAATTATTTCTATATTATTGTAATATTAAATTAAATATATTTTTTTTCAACGTCAGCACATTCGAAATTTTTTTTTCTTTTTGTTTTTCATTTTTCATGTGACATATTGTCTCTATTCATTACTACTACAGGCTGATCTTTTTTTTTTGTTGTATCAGCTCCTTTTGAAACCTATACAAGTGTTGTAGCTTTTTTTTTTTTTTTTTGATTTCTAATGTTTCATTTGAATAAGATTTAAAAATTTTTTAAGATATATTTGAATTTTTTAAAGTATTGAAAATTTCTATAAACATATTAAGAATTTTATAAATTGCTTACCATTTGTTCCAAAGGCTTATTTCTGTGTTTATCAGGATGACATAATATAATGGCATTCTGGTAACACTTTTTTGCAAATTTGGGGTTTGTGATTAATTCTGACATAGATACTGGTTTCCAATTACAGTTATCCCATAACACTCCATGTAGAGTACTTAATATTACTTTAATATCTTTATATGTGTCATCCGAATTTTTAGACCATTTGTCAATTTGATTTTTAATTTTATTTGTGATGATCATTTTTTCTTTATATTTTTTTTCTTCTTCGTATCTCGATTCTTGGAGTTCTTTTAATCGTTCACTAGAACCTACATATGTATTGCTTCTGTTATTCGACATTTCATTTTTTTTTTGTTGTTCTTGTGTGTTTTCATCGGACATAATAAATGATTCATGCCTCGTTACCGTTGCATTAATCGCCACGCTTCTACCATCATTCAAATGACCATTTTGAAAGAACTGTATTTTGTGTCCTTGACGTTTTTCTTCCATTTGTTCTTGTTTTTTCTCTTCGCGATATGTTATTTTTTGTTTTGCTTTTCTTCTATTTTCTGTCTCATCTATTTCCTCTTGATTTCGCATCTCACTATGACGCATCATTTTCTTTTGATCGATGTCAAAAGAATTGTTTGCAGTATCATTAGAATGAATAACAGAGTTTGTGGGAAAACCAGTATTCGCTGAATTTTCTCGGAGTTTAAAAATAGTAGAATTTGAAGATGAAAGCGAATTAATTGCATCTTTTTCACGTTTTTGTTTTTTCATATCGTTTAATTTTTTATTGTTAGAAACATCCATATTATCAGAATTAAAAAAGGTTGAATCTTTTTCTGTAAATAATATTTCATTAGTCGTTTTACTATCTACTTTCATTTCTGCTAACCCATCTCCATATCTATCTCCATATCTATCATCATATATATCTTCATATCTATCACCATATATATCTCCATATTTATCGCCATATTTATCTGCATATTTATCGCCATATTTATCGCCAGACCCATCTCCTTTTTTTTCTTTTTCTTTTTTCTCTATGTTTTTTTCATTGTAATGTTCTGTCTCTTTATTATCAGTGGTATTAATCAATTCTTGTTGATCCACATAATAAGAACATAAATGTTTTTCATTTACATTATATACTTGCGTTTGTTGTGAATAAATATCTTTAAAATATATTTCGTCATAACTTTTATAATTTTCCCTATTAATAAATAAAACTTTGGCTACAATTTTCCCTTGACATAAAGGAATATGGGCTTCTTCATTTGTTATATCAACCCATACGTAATGCCCATTTTCTTGTTTTGTTATATTTTTGGTTTCTATTTCATCCGATATTAGGTACTCTGAAAAGTCTACAGTTTCTACTTCTTTATTTGTTTCCCAGTTACCGTCTCCTCCTCCTCCACCACCTTTTTCCTTTTCTTCCTCTACTCCATCTTTATTTTTTTTTTTTATGTGAAGTTTGTTTTCAAAATTATACTTTTGATTCCCTTTTTCTGTATTTATATTATTTCCTTTTTTTTTAATAACGGTAGGCCGGTTTGATATCCTTCGTTTATCACTTCTACAAGATCTTTTAAGAGTAATCGGAATCGGAAAATTACGTTTCCCTTGAATGGGAAGTATTCTTTAAATTCTCTCAACTTCATTTTCTCCATATTTGAAAAAGGCAAATAAAACATATTCATATCATTTGGATTTGTTTCATTTTCTCCTATTACATAATAAATAACATAGTTTGAATTGGACGGTAAGTTTTTCTTCCGAAATTTGTTCACAAATTGTACTCCTCCTAAGGCCATCTGCTGAATGTTGGTTGCAAATGAAAACAGATCCATCTTCTTCAAAAAAACATAAAACAAAAAACAAAATATTGAATTAGAAAATGAAAAATTGAAAAAACATATATATGAAACGATATGTATTTTCGTAAAAAAGAATACTTGGTAATGTTTTAACAGTTCTGTGTTTACGTTGTAATTCCATAAAGTGTCTATGTGCTTGTTCATGCGATCGTTCCAAAGTCACATTAGTTTTTTTAACACAAACGCAAGACTATTCATATTTCTATATTCCTTTTGTCTAATTATATACTTATTTGTTATTGCCAACCAACGTGTGATTCTTCATTTGTGTTTTTCTATTTTTCTTCTTTCTGTTTGCTCTTTTTTAATAACCACATCCGATATATATAACATCGATACTAATCATATCGATACTAATCATATCGATACTAATTACATCGATACTAATCACATCAGCAATGACCACATCAACAGTATCACTAATAATAATAATAGTAAATGTATAAATTATATTATTAATGCAACTTGTTTCATTGTTTTCATCAGAGAATGTTTTCTTTATTAGCACTTTCGATTTCAAACTTTTGCATAAATGGATTTATTGTCCATTATGTATATCATCCAAACAAACAGGCAGACAAACAGACAGAGACAGGCAACTTATGTTATAAACTGTGTTTTTTCCTTTATGCCCTTCATTCAACTTTTTTTTCTCTCCTGTCTTTTTAGAGGTTGTTTATATTGTTCCTTTATCATATTTGCAAATAAAAAATGTAAATATAAGTTTGAAAAAAAAAAGGATACTACAGTTATCAGAAAAAAAAAATGAACATAACAAAAGGTCTTTTCATTAATATTAACAAAATAGGTACAACACATGTTCGTATAGTTGTCAAAATTTCAAAAGTATGGAAAAAATATATTTAAAACTTTAATAAAATACAAGATAAATAAAGAATCGTTAACATATAAAAAATTGTAATTTTGTTACAACGTTTTGTTGTATTTTTTCCAATTTTTCATGAATTAAAAAAATATGCACATTTGGAAAATATATGACGTTCTTTTCTTGTTTGAAGTTTTTTTTTATGTGAAAAGGGACTGTTGCCAGAAATAGCATTTTTTTTTATAGATAAAAAGATCTGCCAACCCTATTAATAATACTATTATTGCTAGAAGTACGGCCGGATAAACAGAAAATTTCTAGCACAAAACAGGAACACTAGATCACGTTTGTTTTTCATTTTCACTTTTACGCAAATGTACTTTGGTAAACTCATTATTTTGTAATATGATGCTGTTTTCAATTTCAGAAAGGTGAAACCATATAACAAGACAAAAGTTTAAAAAAAACAGAGTTATGTAGGTATGTGTTTCTATCATGCACACATTTTATATTCCAATGTATAATGATTTTACAAAAAAAAAAACAGAAATGAGAATGGGATAAAAGGAGAAGAGAAGGGGAGAAAGAGAAAATGAAAGAGAGAGAAATAATGAATGGAACCAAAACACAAAGAAAGAAAAAATATTAAGTTATAAACATAAATAGATAATACCCATTATCTTCACATCAATGATAAAAGAAATAAGAAAAACAAAGAAAAATATACTAAACGAAACTGGAATAAATTAAACGGAATTGAACATTACTGAATTGAATCCAACTGAATTGAATCCGACTCAATTGAATCCTATTGAATCGTATTAAGTACCAATGTTATGTTACAAAGCATTATTTTGTTAAACGAACAATTATATCATACAGAGAGCAGATCAAAATATAGTACCTATATTTATAATTACCCTTCTAATAAAAAAAACATAGAAATTTATTAGTAAAAAGAAAAAGTAAAAAAAAACAAAGACGTTCTGATAAAAGCAATGTAATCTGAATGTGTCGCAAATGGTTTTTCAGAATTACGTTAGCGAATGTAATAAAATGGTTTATAATATATATCATAAATAATCAACAAAGCAAAAGAAATGTTATAATGTTTTGCATTTGTCGATCTTTACAACTAAGCTACTAAACATATATTACATGAAAATATGAATGCCTATTTCCTTGTGAAACCATTCTGTTATAAAATAAAATAGAAGTGTTTTCTTTGTGACACACAAAAAAATATAAATTTATTTTTTTTGGTATATATTAAATTATATTAAACAAATACAGAAAAAAAAGTTCGGTTTGAAGGAATGAAAAGTGTATAAACTCCTCATTGGAAACATTGTATAAAAACTTTTAAAAAAATGATAAGAAAAATATGTTTAGCAAAATAGTGGCATCTATAATATTTTTCCTATAATGGAGTGTTCTGTACATTTTGACATTTACATTGACAAACAATGATAATATTTGTTTTCATTTTCTAAATGAAATTCCCCTCCCCTTTTATTTTCTTCTTTATATGGTGAAACACATTCTACTTGATGTTTTTTAGGATTTTTTTTATTTTATTTTTCTCTTTCTTTTTTAATATATACTTATCCATTAAGTAAAAATAGATGCCTACAAATATATACCATATATAAAATAAAAGCCATAAATTTGTAAATTGTGGTTATGAAAAGATTTGCGTATATTATTGATAAATGGATGCGATGTTATTATTATTACAGTAGTTCAACTGTTACAAATAATTCTGTCAAAACAATAAAATAAATGAATAAAAAAATTCTTTCCATGGTTTTATTTAAAAATTTCAATCAACTAATATACACACTTAGAAAAAAAATTTAAATATTTTTAAATCAGTACACAAAAGAAAAATTCATAAAACATTACAATATATTTTAAGAATAAAAAACTTAGAAAAATTTTAAAAAGAGTCAAAATTGAAAAGTTCGACAACCACAAGCCTATTTATGAAATTATTTAAATTTTTCTTTTATTTAAAATTTGAAAAAAAAAAATATTTTTTTTTTTTTTTTTTTAGTACAATTTTTTATTAAGAACAATGAGAACAAAAAAAAAAAAATCCGTGAAGTTAGTTGAATAGGTTATAGCGCTGTTATTTAGGTTTTTTTTTTTTTTTTCCGAATCGTCTTTTATTTATTTCATTTTTTCATTTTTTTATTTTATTATTTTATTATTTCGTTTTTTTTTTTTTTTTTTTCTGAGGGGAGGGGCTAGTATTAAAATTGTGGCAACAACGTTATTTTTTAAGACCGAAAGTATTTGTTTTTATTAGTGGAGAGAATTTCTTTTTATTTGTGCTGTATCTTTTTTTTTAATTTATTTTACAACATCCAGTAACTAAATTTATGAATTAGTTTTCGGTTCATTCACATAGACGGATTTTAGAATGATTTCATTTTAATTTGACTCACTTGTTTCATGCAACAGTAAAAAAAAATTTATTACTTTTTTTATTGTGCTGAAGTAAAATGCATTCTTTTTTCGTTCACAAACGTTTTATTGTTTGTAATTAATATAAACGACAATGTTATTAATATTTTTATCATTATAATTTTTGCTAATATTATTATTATTATTCTTATTATTATTATCACTACCATATTGTTATTATTGTTATTATTTTTATTATTATTATCATTATTATTATTTTTTATTATTATTTATTATTTATTATTGTTACTAGTACTAGTACTAGTATTATTAGTAGTGGTAGTAATATATTTGTTATTCATATTATAAACGGTTGTTAAAATCTGTTATGAACAGAAAAGATTCATTGTCTCCAAAATAAAAAAGAAACATAACATGTAAACAGAACAACATAAATTCTTCAAGTTCTTATGTTATGTGCTAACTAATGAAATACATTTGTAAGCTGTTACACGAAACCAGTCCAAGTTTTTTGAAGAACACAATTTTTTCTATTTTTTTTTTTTTTTTTATTAATAATAATTTTTTGAATGTTGATATTATATATAGCTTAGAGCAATAGAGCTATATATTATATATGTGTGATTAAATTATAAAAACATAAATTTTGTTTTATTTCAAAGTTGTTATAGATAAAAAAAAAACGGTCATAGTTAATTGTTATAAGGTGTAAAGATGAACAAAGAAAAGACGACTCGAGAATCAAAAATAAAAGAAGATAAAGGCAAAAGCAAAAGTAAAGAAGAACTGATTAATGTTTCAAAGAATTCCGGAACTGAAAAAGAACATGTGGAAGTAAAAAAAGAAGACAATAAACAAGATGGAAGAAACATCAAAGAGTCGACAGTAGTATTACCCCCACTTGTTCAAATAAAACAGTATACTGGAAAATTTAAAGAAAATTACTTACAAGAGCATAGAAAGGAAAATGCTGTGACAGAAAATAAAATGAAACAAGAAAAAAATAAGGATTTTGTTAAGGTTGAAGAAAAAAAAGAAGAAAAAAAAAAGAAACGAAAAAACAAACATACACACAAACACAAACACAAACACAAACACGAACACAAAATAAGAATAAATTAATAATACATAACTCTATGACAGACGACTCTCATAAAAATATATCTTATAAAGATAAGCCGTTAGGGGGATTAAGTGTTTCAAACAAAAATACGAAATCTTTAGAAAAGTGTAAAATTCAAAATTCACAAAACAAATTTGGGAAAGTTCCTTCAATGCCTGATCTGAATTTTTCTTCTAAAGTTGATGAAAATTATGCAAATAATGAAAGAAATAACGAAATATATCATTCACGAAAGGGAGTAGCATTCGCAAATGGAAAAAATCCTGTTGAGCCCAAAAGAAGGCTTGAACAACAGGTTTCCGACAATTTATTATCAGGAAAGTTTTATTTTGTGAGAAATAAAAGTAGTATATGCAGTAATACTAACAAATTAAAAAAATTGTTAGAAAAACAATATGATCGTCCACTAACTTCTTTAAATGAAAACAAAAAGAAGAAAAAAAGAAAAAAAATTAAAAAAGTACATGATGAAAAAGAAGGAGTAGAATCTGACTTGTACACAAAGCAAATTATTTCCGAAAATATAAAGGATTCTGGTACTTCGATAAAAACGGAAGAAGAAAATAGAAGTCATATAGTTGTAAACCTGTGTTCTAACGATAGTAGTAGTAGTAGTATTAATAGTAGTAGTTCTGTCGATTCTGACAAAAAAGAAGGATTAGAAAAGAAACTAAATAATCCTTTTCACGATCAGCAACTTGGCGATGATGATTATACTTTTACAAAAAAATATAGATCATGTTATGTTCTTTCCGATAGTTTATTAAATGAATTGCGTACAAAGACATTATTAGATGAGAGTGAAAGGGCATCAGGGGAGAAACTTTCTGTTATTGAATTTGAAAAAGATAATAATATAAGTAGCAGTAATGTATCTAGAACTAAAAAAACACAAAGTAGACTTCGAAACTTTACTATCGGGAATAGTAATATATTAAAAGGAAAGAAAAAAGAGAAAATTATTATTTTTTTAAATCGCAAATATTGTGTATGGGAAACTGAAAATTTTAATGATCATTTTTACAATACTTTATATAAACCTAATGGAACAGATGGACCAGAAGGAGTAGAAATATATATTGACGATTTTACAAAGAACAGGATCAAAAGAATTATATATAAAATATTTCCGCAATTTTCGTTTTACAGTTTTATACTTTATATTTCTTTTTTTCAATGGTTAATATATCTTTTCTTGCTATTTGTACAGACAGATTCATCGCTTTCTCCCTCACGTAAGTAGAAATAAGCAAAGTATATATTTATATTCAATATTTTTATTCGTTTTGTATGTTTATAGTATCATATAGGGAGAATGTGTACTTATAGAAATATGTGACTGTTAGAATATATATTATGTAAAAAATGTATTGAGTGTATATATATTAAGTGTTATAATTATTTGTTATTCATGCATTTTTATTTTTTTTTGTTTTGTTTTTTTTCTTTTTTACAGATGACACCTTAAATTCTGTAACTAACTACCCTATGAGAATATTTAAGTTTTCGGAATATCATCGCCCTTTCACTTCTTTACTTTTACACTCGAATTTTAATCACATTTGTTCAAATACTTATATACAATTGACAGTAGGATTTTTATTAGAGTATCTCTATGGGACACCTTTGGTTTTTTTTGTCTATATGTTTACAGGTATATATAGCGAAATGAAGTAGTTACAAAAGTGAATGATTTTTTTTTTTTTTTTTTTTTGAAAATATAAAATATGTGAAAAATTTTGCTTGAAGTATTACAGCAGTCATGGAATATGTACATAGCTGTTTCTTCATTTAATGGTTTATTTTATTGTTTATTTCCTTGTTGGTTATCATTTACTGCTTCCCTTATGTTTCTCCAATATCTTTTCATTTTCTTTTCTTTTTTTTGTATAGGTATACATGGTATGGTTTTGTCTTTTCCCTTAACGTATTGTGAATCAACAACTGAAAGCAGTACATCGACCTTTGGGCTAATAGGGATGTTTTTTTCGGAAATTTTAATAATGACAAATTTTAATGTTGATAAAATAGGTGTTAGTGTGAATTTAATTTGTTTTTATCTTTTATTATTGTTTTTAAAATTAACGACAAACGCCGCTTTGATAAATGTATGGAGTCATTTTATGGGATTAATCGGAGGTAAATACGAAAATGAAAAAGAAAATAAAATATGCACTTTTAATAATCTTCCTTTTCTTTTTTTATGTTTCTTATGTTGTGTTTTTTTTTTACTATTTTATTTTTATTATTTTATTTTTACCATTGTATGTTCATTATTTGATTTTATTATATGTTTTCATTATTTCTTGTAATCTTTTTTTTAATCATTTCTTTTCATTTCATTTTTTTTATTTTTGCAGGTTTTTTATTTGGAATTATCTTAAAATACAAAAAGCTGAAATATTTTGTAAAACATGATTTTTTTATTTTTGCTTTTTGCATTATATTTTTTATAACAAGTACTGTGCTAGCAATAATGCTAACTGTTTTTCATCCGAAGTGTGTAATGTAAAACAAGTAATATATGACAAGTAATATAAGACAAGTAACGTAAAACAAATTTGAAGGAGAGTTTCAATTTCTTGTTGACTTTTGAAATTTATTTTTTCTTACTTTTGATTGATTTATTAATTCCCTTATCAAACTAATATTTAATTATAAGTCCGATCTTTTATTTTTTGTTTTTAACAATGGAATTGAAAAAAAAAAAAAAAAAGAGGCCTTCCAAAAAATAAGAAGTAAATAAAAGAAGTAAGATAACATAAACTCTTTGTTTTTTTTTTTTGCAATTTGTATCTTTAAATTTACAGGTAGTTTAGTTTAATTAACCACTTCATATTTTAATGTATTTCATTTCACTGTTTGCATATTTTAACAATTCTTTAATGTTTCTATTTCCACAACCTTTAGATATATTGTAATTTTCAATTTATTTTACAATTCAATTTTTTATATATTATTTAATTTTTATTTTTCTTTTTTTTTTTTTGAAATTTTGATTTTCAAAGTTTTTGTGATAATATAAAATTTACATATAACTTAATAATTACCAATGTGAATAGAAAGTGAATTGATTGTAACAATTTTCTAAATGTGTTTCAAATCAATGTTAATAATTAAAAAATATATATATACGCTTATATATATATATATATACACTTATATATATATTAAAATACATTTGTGTTTCATTTATCTTTTATGTTTG